>OMNM01004630.1:18407-74676 GCA_900302745.1 Parablennius parvicornis | reverse complement strand
AATACTTTATCTTTATGTAATACTTTATATATATATAAAGTATTACATAAAGATAAAGTATTATATAAAGTTTAGTCTTCTTAGTCTATATAGTCTTTAAGATATAATTGACATGTATATAAACTAATAAGAGCGAAGACACTTATTCTTGAGTTTTAAAAAGAAGTTGGTAAACATTAATCTTTTTAATGTCCACAGTTGAGTGAGGACGATGAAAATTATTTCCTTCCGCCGGATAAAATAGTCCCACAGTCGAGGCTGAGCGGCGCATTAACATTTCAGTAAGGTCACAGGTGCGCTGCCATTGGATGTTTTATACCGTCTTCAAAACGCGTCGACCAATCAGGGACGAGGGCCCGCTCCACCCGTCTCACCAGACCCTCCAAAGGCGCGTGGGGAGACTATTTCCACGCCTTTAAAACTCTCTTGAACAACTCAGCCAGTTCTTGTCCCGATAGTTCTAATAAATTTGCATCATAGTGAGTTACTTTCTTAGCTCAGAGAAAAATGAAAATAATCAGGTTTTGGTAAAGTTTAGGAGCGGGTTTTTACAGGGCGGTTAAGCGCCACCTGCTGGAGCAACATACTCCTCTGTGCGTGTGCGCGTACGGGCACACGCACATGCACAAGACTGGTAATATAAATTAGCTAGAAGATGATTGATTGTACTGAAAAATTTCACTGTTGGTTGGGCTTAATACCCTCACTGCTTTAATCAAATACCTCAGCATTTCATTATATATCCTCTATTATGTCTTTATCTTTATGAATCTTTATTTTGAACGTACAGAAAAAATAAACATTTAGATGAATAGAACAAAAACAAAAGAAACAACACAATCCACTTAATCTACAGTTGCATGAGTAGGAAGAAGTAGTAAAAACTTATTTACTCCTACCCCATGGCATATTTTATAAAGTTTAATCAATGAAAAAAAAGACAATATTTTGGACTTTACCAGTATATTTACAATAGTTTGGCTGTTTAGGCTTTTTAAAAAACTGTGTCTTGTTTTATGTTATGATTTTGTGAAGATCAGGTCCTTATTGTTAAGCTTTGACTTTGGTACAAATGTATGTAAAGTGTAGAGTAAAGGAACCTGATGACTTTAAGAGTTACAAGAAACTGTATAAAAGTCTATTTGTTAAACTTTACATCTCTTCCCGCTCCGGTTTTCCCAAAAGACGAGAAAACACGAAACATTGATATGATCAGAGCAGTTAGTCTTTCACGTTCAGTGACAAGTTTTATATTTTGATTGACTCATTTTGTGAATCCTAACTCTTTATAAGACTTTCACTGAGATGTTTTGTAATCCATCTGGTCACTGGGGATACCAGTAAGATAATTTTACCTTCATAACTTTCTGGTAATGATACAGATGAGCGACTCCATTTTCAGTTTTAGGTCATCAAATCTTTTTTAAAGTATAAAACCAACAAAGTTCATTTATTTTTTGGGATATTTTTTCATGTGAAAAGTTCTTCAGTCCCATTGGCACATCCTACAAACTGTTGTGTGCCATTGATTTGAATAATAATAAGTCACAGGGCGAAGTTTAACTCATGTTGTGACTATTTCAAAGTCAACTTTCTATACATGTCAAATAAAATGCAGACGTTTCTCAGTTGCTTCATTGCGTCTGAATCAAACTCTAACAAGTGTCAATCTCATCAGAAATAGTATCCCATAATTTATGTTTAAACTTTGATTTTCATCAAATGAACAAGGTTTGAGAAGTAACATTATTCCAAGTTATTCGAGAGACATTTATGCACGTCTAACTTTTCTACTTTTGTCGAGTTGAATGGTTGCAGCATTTTAATTGTGGAGGTAATATGGAGGATATATGATTGATTTAAATGTATGAAAATATATTGTACATCTCACATACACCATCAGTAATTTTTGCTAAATTTTCAATCCCATTTGGAGTTGCTCAATGTTCAGGTCCGCATTTTCCCAGTTACCTTCAGTCATTGAAAGGTTTGATTGCATATAAAAGAAATAACCTATTCCAAAAATATATACGTCAATGTTGAATTAAAACTCTTACATAAACTCTAAAGTGTAGGTGGGGGCTCATTTTAATGCATTCGGGTCTTTAGTAGGTGACATACAATTGAAAACAACTAAGTTATATGTTTAAAACACATATTTATGAAATGAAATATGAAAATGATTCTCCATATTTTCCTTTAATTCTCTGTGAATTAATTGATTTACTGCAGTGAAGTTAGCAAATTAAAAAAATCTGATCAAGAATGTCCTGAATTTAAGAAAATACATTTTAAGAGTTCACCCTGTTGCATACTTTTCTGAGGGGGGGAAAACACACACACACACACACACACACACACACACACACACACAAAGAGGGGCATCAGAGAAGTTCCTGAACATGAAACCTGTAAGTTAAGTAATCCACATGGGGCCCTGTGTCAGACCACCCTCACTTCTACTCCTGCTCTGCACGTGTTGGGCCATTTTCAGCACTACTGCCCCCTGGTGGACAAAACAGAAACAGCAGGGACACTAAACCGTTAAAGTACTGTCCTTTATGTAAAAGTCAAATACATTAATAAAAGCAAAGAAAAAAAATCTAATTGTGTGGTTGTTTTATTATCTTTACTTGTAAACTCTCCTAATTTCAAAACTATATATGATCCAAGTCCTCTCGTTTGTTTTATGCATAAGAAAACACTTGAACTATATAGACACATTGACTTTACATTTATTTCCCATCCTGCATGGGACAGCAATTGAATATATAGCTATATCACAACTTGCTGTTAGCAAGGTCATTTTCTACACAATTGTAAAATCTATGAGTAATTGGACTTTCACACACACCTCCGCATTTATGTGGAATCAAACATTGATGTGCTATAAATGAATCCAAATCAAGAGAATGATACGTGAAATACTTACAGTATTTGTACTCGTCACCATTCTCATGTTGTGGCGTTTGTGTTTACTTTTTCTCCTGGTGATCCATAATAAAACCACCTTGGTAACAGACAATTTCTTCCAACAGCTTCTTGACATTTTGCCTGATTTTATGTTGAATATTGAACAATAATGGGCTTTGAAGGCTGAGAGAGGAATCGAGTGTGAGGCATTTTATTCCTGTTACATCATTTACAATCAGAAGAGAAAAGCAATGAGAAACTTTTTATTGCTGTGAGGATCCACGTCATCCTCACCATCAGAACAGTTCCACTAATTCACACATCAAACAACTGGGCAAAAATAGAGAAACAAAACCACCCTTTAAAAAGTTGTTTATTGTAATTGTCGCATTGTTTATCTGCCTCTTGAAAGGCAAACAATCAGAACAAGTCAAGAGGTAGAAATTTTCAGTCTGAAAATAATGTTGATACTGATGTATACACATTCACTCTCACACACACACACAAAAACACAATTTTTTGCAAGTTTCTCCAGCGACACTGTCCACAAGCAATGGACATTTCCACAATACTGTAGTGTGAGAATTGTAAATGACCTGCAGCCAGTAACCTGGATTGTTTGCACCAATAAGAAATAAATAAGATCCATTGAGCTTGAAATTCCAGGGCGCACAATTTTTTTCCCGAGATAAACCATTTTCACTTCATGACTTTAACGGCTGATTTGTTGTTTACTCCCTCTGTACTTTACAGAGAATTACAAAAACATGGCTGACAGTAAGTGAGCTGGAGGCCTGCGAGCTCCAGTCACAGGCTCGCCACACTGAGGAGACAAAACAAGCTCAGTGCATTAAAAAAACAAAACTGAAAAAAAAAATAAAATAATAAAAGACGGTAAAAGTGACCATGTCATTACAAGTTAAACCGCCCTGTAGTTAAGTGTTGGGGTTGTGAAGAAAATGTCATCAGCTGTGTGGAGAAGAAAAGAAGAAACCACCGTTCCGACACATGCGTCGGCGGCGCTCCTTATTTGACCCAGGAGATGTTGAGACAGCGGGCGATGAAGGCGTAGGTGTCGGCCACTTCCTGGATGACTTTGCTGGTGGGCTTCCCGGCGCCGTGGCCCGACTTGGTGTCCACCAGGATGAAGAGAGGATTTGTTTGCTTGGAGCTGCGGCCCACGATGTGCTGCAGGGTGGCGATGTATTTGAGGGAGTGGAGAGGCACCACGCGGTCGTCGTGGTCCCCCGTCAGAAGGAGGACCGCCGGGTACTGGACCCCATTGCCTTCTGGGATGCGGATATTATGGAGGGGGGAGTATCTGGAGGAGGAGGAGGAAGAGGAGTCAGAACATGGTTTTGGGTTTTGGGTGTCCATTCCAAAAAAACTGGGTGTGCAAAACTGTTGGTTTTGGAGGGTTCATCTTCAATGAAACATTTGAATGATGTGCAGTTAATTAAACATGTCAACGTTTTGAAATGAAAAATGACATCGATCATAGGTCCATCGATATTCTGCAGATATAATTTCCTCCTTAGAAAGAAGATTTGTCCAAACTCCTCCCCTGTGCCCCGGCATTTGAACGCATTGGTATGACTCACAGAATCACGAGCCAATCAGAGGTCGTCTTTCAAAACGTATACCACATGGTTTCAATTGACCACTCCCACTTTTCCGGAAAATGACTCCCTGCCTAAAACTATGAGTCAGAAACAAACTATTTTCCTCATAGGACCAGAGTCAACAGGTTTCTTGAGTCTGATAGTTATAAACAATAACACTGTAGCCACATTCATTACGTAGATGGAATAAACATCATGAGGTCCAAAAAGTTTATAATGACACTTGTTGAGCAATTTCTACACTGGACAATTCCATTCAATACGGTCGTATTTCTGATCTTTAAAGAAACTGATTTGAGATGCGAAGAGCAAATCAAAATCTAGAATCACTTTGCCGCAAAAAAAGAAAGAAAAAAAAAAACCACCTACTTGATGAGCCACTCAAACTGCTCCTCGTCCTCCGAGCAGCCGAAGTCGGTGGTCCAGGCGTGTCCGATGGTGAACTTGTGGAACTTCAGCATGTCCATGACGCCCACCTGAGCGACGGCGCAGCCGAACAACTCGGGCCGCTGGTTCACGCAGGCCGCTGGGCGAGGAGAGCACAGACACACTCAAGACTGCGCGCTGTAAAACAACTGAAAAAAACCTCCTGTCCTGTGTTGTTGTTTGTTTACATACCGACAAGCAGGCCGCCGTTGGAGCCTCCGTTGATAGTGAGCTTGGAGGGGGACGTGTATCCCTCTTTGACGAGATACTCCGCCGCGCACTGAAAGTCCGTGAAGCAGTTCTGCTTGTTTGCCAGCATGCCAGCTGAAGGGAAAAATGGGAACGGGTTTAATTAAACTTAAGACCTGGGAGGCGTGTTTGCATTAGTTTGGTCATGAATCGTCATTTGACGCCTCCCACCTTTGTGCCAGGTCTCCCCGTACTCTCCCCCTCCTCGGATGTTGGCCACAGCCAGAACTCCGCCCAGGTGCCGCACGAAGATGAGTCTGGAGACGCTGTAGCTCGGCGTGATGGAGATGTTGAAGCCCCCGTAGCCGTACAGGAAACCGGGGTGGGAGCCGTCCAGCTTGATGCCCTTCTTGTGAACAATAAACATGGGGATCTGGGTGCCATCTTTGGAGGGATAGAAGATCTGAGGAAAAAAACAGAACGACAGACAATGAATTGAAATGAAATATATGACAAAGAGCTCAAGATGAATGAAGTTTGGTAAAGTAATAAGAGATATTTGACTTCATGAATGTTTAATATTTACAAAGACAAACTTTCCTTGTGTCGTACACATTTCAGATTGTCATGATCGTATCAAGATTGTTAAGAAGAGATCAGGATTTGGCTTTGTTACATAACCTATTCTAGTGGCTTGAAAGTATTTAAGCTTCTATCTTAACTGT
This sequence comes from Parablennius parvicornis, assembly GCA_900302745.1. NCBI lineage: Eukaryota > Metazoa > Chordata > Actinopteri > Blenniiformes > Blenniidae > Parablennius > Parablennius parvicornis. The sequence continues at coordinate 68,801 of OMNM01004630.1, read as the reverse complement.
GAATGACAACAAAAACTGAAGCACAACAATTTGTAAATAGACAAAACAGGAGTTCTCTAAAACCAGAGGTGTACTGATAAATCTATCACAATAAAAGCTTGATTAAAAGAGATCACAACAACTGTCATTATAATCTTGTTGTCGTGTAATTAATGCTTCAAAACCTGTTGACATTACTGGCAGGGCTTTTCAAGTTCATGCAGTTTGGATTCTTACAAACAGAACACAGAGACGCTTTCGTACAGTAAAAAAAAAAAAAAAAAGGCTTTTTCGTTCTCCTCCGTGGAAGTGAAATCAGTGCGGGCAAAGCAGGGACCCTTCCAAGATGGCGGTCTGTCCTGTAGCTCACTTCATGCTGTATTTAAATGTGCTTGATAAATAAACCCTTATTTGTTCTGACAGATCAGATTCTACTTTCTATTTTAATCACAGGGGAGAATGAACTGGACCTTTAGGTGTAACTATACCTGTGTGGTTTGGTAGTCGGAGGGGTTGAAGCCCTTGACGGTGACCTCCCTGAAGATGTGGGGCTGCAGCGGCTCCTTCGTTAGGTCACAATGGTAGATGATGGCTATGTGGAGGAGAGAGGCTTTAGAGAACTGGCTATTCCCAACGGTCATCCGCGTGTTTTATTTCTTAATTTATCCAATTTGAATATCTAAAATAATTGTCAACAAAACGTAATTTTCATTCAATTTTATTGAATGGTCTTAAGTGTTTTTAATCTTTTATACATTGAGACGAATCACCAGAATGACGGGATGAAGTTTTGTTACCTGGGGATAAGAAAGAGGTGAAATAGTAGAAGATCTCTGAGTCCCGTTTTCTCCCCGTGAAGCCCACGATGGAGCCGACGTCCAGGCTGAAAGTCCTCAGCTCCTCTCCGGAGCTCAGGCGGTACATCTTCAACACATTCTTCACGTCATGAAGAAAACACACAAAGAGATAGCTGGAGAATGTACAGGTGGCGAACACTGCGGGGAAACAACACCACAGAGAAAAACACCAGAGTGAAGAAGCTGAATTTAGCATTTGGTGCAAGAAGAACGACCTCGATAATTCAAAAGTGTTACAACTACTCACCAATAACGTCCTTGTCGTGCTGAGGGATGAGCTCCTTCCAGTTGCCCTGATCAGGGGAAGCAAAGTCGATGTTTATGAGTCGGTAACGCGGCGCTTCTAAATTCGTCTTGAAAGTGAACAGGGTGCCCTCGTTGGTCACGTATTCGTACTCGGCATCAAAGTTGTCGATTAACTTCACCCATGGCAAGAGACCTAGAAACAGATGAAAGAGTACAGGATGCAAAAATAAAAAATTAAATAAAACCTCTTTTAAGCTGCAGGAGGAAACACATTGTTCCCGCACAATATCTGTGAGCATAGGTATCGTACCCGTAATGCCTCCAGGAGTGATCTTGAGATCACAGTACCACAGCCTGTTGACAGGATCACAGCCTTCTCTGATAGACAGCAGCACATAACGTCCATCATCTGACACCTGCAATGCGCAACATAATCACAAATCCTGACAGAAATATCAACTGGGGCATGCATTCTGAATAAGTTAGCCACTTATGCTTTAGGCATACCTCAGCCCCACTCATCCACTTAGGGTGGTCGGGAAACTCAGCGCACAGGACGTCCTCCGACTGTGGAGTCCCCAAAACGTGAAAATACAACTTCTGATAGAGGTTGGTGGAAGTTTCAGTGCCTGAAAGAAGCAACACATTTTACTGTAAACATGGCTTAAAAAGCTGTATTATAAGATATATAAAGTGATGAAGGATGAATTGAGAAAGCGGTGAATTTAATGAATAAATAAAAAGTATTAAAGCTTGTGAACTAAACAATAAACTTGATCATTGCAGGTTGTCAGTCCAACAGTGACTCACCATCACTTTTGCCTTCCTGGTCGGGATACGAGTTATAGAAAAGGCCCTTTCCATCATGAGTCCACGACATGCAGCTAAATTTGACTCGCTCCAGGCGATCCTCCAAAGGTACGGCACCTTCCACGCGCAGGAAGCGGATCTCCACCCAGTCAGAGCCACTGGCACTGGTGCCATAGGCCAGGTACTCCCCGTCCTCAGAGAATGCATAGCCTGCAAGTGGCGCAACCACAAATATATCAATTAAAAGGAGGAGTTGATGTTTTAAATTCTAAGTATTTAGAGAAGGTTATTTCAGGGAATTAAAAGGCTAAACTTGGGTATAATTATCATTTCAAGTCCTGTCTGAGCAATCTGTCAGTGTTTTAAGAAAAAATGGGGCTGTACAGCTAAAACTCTTCATTTATTTATTTTTTAAAGGAGTACTAAGAATAAACTCTATAAAAGCAGAGGGAGAAATGCCACATAAGTGAAACAAGTCATTGCTGTTGTTACACACCTCGCAGTGCTACTGTCCCATCGTCAGAAAATGTGTTTGGATCCAAGAAGACTGTGGGCTCAGCATCCAGGCTCTCTTGCACATACATCACGCTCTGGTTCTGCAGGCCCGTGTTGTAGAAGTGAAAATACCTGCAATAAAGAGGAAGGGATAAAATAGACTCCAGATAATTGAGACAAAAGTCTCACACTTGTGCTGGCCACATTTAGAATTGAGAAACAGAAAATCAAGACCAGAGTCGGCTGCACTTCGTCTCACCTGCTTCCCCTCTTGAAAGGACAGCTGTACTTGGGGTAGTCGTACAGTTCAGTCATGCGCTCCTTGAAGAGATCTCGCACTTCACAGCGCTCTAAAAACGGCAACGTTAGCTGGTTCTGGGCAGTAACAAATGCCTGGCGGAGAAAAAAAAATAGAACCAACACAGAGTTATTTCACACATTGGTACATATAATTTGCACAAGAGGCAGATACACTGAGGTATACCTTTGAACAATAAAACTATTTCAGCGGCGATTCCAGATTATACTCATCCACATCAAGAGCACTAAGCAATCTGGGTTTGCTAAAATTATCCCTTGTATTGATAAGATAAGCCTTCAACAGCAGGAAAGGTGTGATCTAAGAGTAAAAGTGATGCCACTGCGACAGTTTCTGCAGTATAGAAAGCAAACTAAGTGAATATGCAGTAATATATATCACATATTGGGGGATATCAACTCCCAAAGATGGAGGCAACCGATTCAAGGTATCTTAATGAAAACAGTGCGAAGACTTACCTGTGTCTTTTCGCTGTCCGGATCCTCCAGCCAGCTGTAGGGATCCGGCACTTTGTTGCCGTGATAGACATCGAGCTGCAGACATTAATGAGTTATTAAGATGCGAAGTGGCTACAAGGTGTGGCAACAGCAAATCACACTTCATCACAAGAGCTGTTAAACTCAAATCGGGACTGCACTGTTCACCACACAGCATCGGAAACGTTAGCTAAGATTATAAATTAGATTACTTCACTCATTTGTCAACATAGTCCACCTGGACCGTCAGATGCGGCTAAGCTAACTAGCGAGCTAACAAAGCAAACGGACGTTTTAATGAATGATTAGGCGTCATTAGCATGCTAGGCTTGTTAGCAAGCTCACTTACAACCGCCTCGTCGCGGTACGCCTGCGGGTACTGGAAGGACATTCTGGAGGTCAGCTTTCGTGGACTGCGCAGCGGGTGAAGTTGAGTGAAGGAGCGAAGCAGTGAGTTTGAGAAGAGTCTGTGAATTCTGTAAATCATCAACTTGAAGCTCCGAGGATGAAAGAGCCGGAGAGGAAGGAGCTGCTCACAAAAAAGAGAGACATCCGCTGCTGTCCAGGTCTTGCTGGAATGTCACACCGCCCCCTGTGGGACAGGCATGAGAAGACATTCAAGAAGGCCGCACGGTGTGATAAAGCAGTGATTATTTGTTCACACAAAAAAAAAGTATTTTGCAACTCAAGGTGAAAATGTTCACATACATTATATCTAACCATTGTCAATAAACAAACGCAGGGAAGCGAAGTTGTAATAATTCCAGCTGATTTTGTTAATTTTGCCCTCACAGGATTTTTTTTCAATTACAAAATATATTCGTTATGAACACTAACAAAGAATAAAGAACAGAACAAATTCTCAAACCATCTTTCTAGACTAGAACAGGGGTCTGCAACCAATTTTCCTATAGGGCCACATGAAAAATAAACACAGTCAAGGGTCAAGACATAAGCAGACTTCAGTTTTGCTTATTAACAATTAACTCGTAATAGAAAGCTGTATTTTTAAAATGGTTTTCTGAGCTACTGTTGGTACGTATCACTTTTTCTCAGTCTTTTTCAGTCGATGTCTGAAAGTCGTGATTTTTTCCTTCTGGTATATGCAAATAAAAACTATATGTCCTCATTAACTTTTTTTCTCCCACTGAAACACCACATTTGTGAGATACAATCTGGTAGCTCTGCTATAGCCAAGGTACTAGACACAACCAATAATGTAATAATGGCCAATAACAAGAAAAATATTACCATTTTAGATTTAATAAAGAAATATAATAACTTGCCAAAAATGCATGCTCAAACACAATAAATTTCATTTGATTCAGGATCTTCGAGTGGCACTCTGGTCATGAGGAGCTGAGTGGCATCCAGGCCTTGTTATGTCGAGCAGATCTGGCCTTAAAGGTACAGTCACACGGAGCACAAATACTATCAAATAAAGTCAGGTCTAATCTGTTTTGTATACTCAACCCATTTGGTCCAACTCCTGTGAAAGGTTTCCTTTTCTACCTTAAGAGAAATAGATTTTTTTTCCCCCATAACATAGACTTCTGACAGATTTTTTCCATGTGAAGAAATTACCATCCTCTGTTCCAAAGACAGTTTTGAAAACCTTCGATTGAGACTTAACCTGGTACACCACCAGGGGGAATACAGCTCCAAGATACCAATTTGTTTTTATTTCTTGTTCTTTTTTTTATGTTTTCTTTCTCAAGCACATCTAAAACAAAATAGAGCACAATTCTGTTCTACCATAATTTACATCAAAAAATCAAACTTCACACTACTTTAGATTTGATACACTTACAGTTAAATATGTCTAGCTTTTTCTTTTGTATTACATTTCATTATAACTTAGAGGTCATAAAAAGATGAATGAATGGATGAATGAATCTTTATTTCAAACATACAAATAGAAGATGAGAGTGATAGATTTTCTTTATTTTTATAAACTAGAGGATACGCGAATCTATTATCTTTGAATCCCACTGATGTTGAGACATTCAACTATTTGAATTTATTTTGAATTATTTCAGTGGGAATATGACCAGTATTAAGGACGAGCGAAGTCTAATGGATCTTTTTTTTTTTTTTTAAACATAGAAAATATTCTGCAGAGAAAAGAGTGATGTTACATCTCCAGTTAAATGTTATCTGGGTCCACTGGGAATCTCAATCACCGACCTTATCTATCTGACAGCACAGGCAAGAGGTCAACTCTTTTCTTTTTGTTTTTGCTCATCCTCCTACTCTTCCCCTCCCTCCTCCTTTAATCAATTAGAGCTGATTTGACCATTATTATCTCTGGCACCTTCTCTTACTTGATGACTGATCGGTTCAGGCTCCTAAAGGTGAGACACAATAGATCAAGATGAGATATGATTATAAGTTGGGGGGGTTCAGCAAAAAAGTGGGATTTTAAACTTTAGCTTCAGCTTCAGTTTATCAGCACACATCTGAACATAATTGTTCATGTTTCCTTCGGTCGTGTATATTTTTGGAATGTTTTATTGTTGTAGGGATCTTGCTGCTTGTTGTAAATGTTCTTTTCCTCCGTGACGCCACAGTTTGGCCGCATGTCATTCGACAGGTATGCAGATAAGAGCCCCGAGACAGGTTTAATTACACAGCAGTGTTTCCGTCCAAGAGGAAACACATTGTTTGGATACCGCCGCTGATCAGACCGTCAGATGTCTTCAGCGAGATGTGCAAGTGTTGATACTTTCAGATTTTGGCCTGAAGTGTGTCAGGGCTGTCACGCCGTGGGTCCAGGCCCAGACACAATATTTCGGGTGAATGCATGAAAGTGTATAAAAAAAAAAAAAGAGGTAAACGGTGTGCAGGTGGAGGAAAAACAAGAAACATTCCACCTGTTCTTTTGAGACAGGTTGTGTCTGCTGTGTTACACTGCTCATGTGAGTAGGTGGATGTTTTTGTGTCACAGGGTGGTTTTGGCCTCACCTCCCCCTCAAACTAAAGTCTTTTTCTCTTCTTTAAATTGCAGTCAGAAATACCCCCCTCTTTGCAAAGAGGGTCATTTCCTGTTTCTCTACAATGCAGTCAGATATGGATCAAAAGGCTATTGTATTCTGATGCCTCTGACAGTTTGAATGAGTGTATTTGCACTGCAAAACTGACTTTTTCCCACTCATGGACTGCTTGAATTTGTGCACTTATATTTGACAAAAACCACCAGGCCAAAAGCTGGATGTGTCCTTTCATGACTCGCACCTCCTTTTCCTCTTGTGGACTTCCATTGTCTTGAGTCAAAAGTGATCCGTCTCCACCATGGTCGGAAGCACCTGTCTGTGTTGCAGCGGACAAAGAAGGATGACCACCTGTTGTGCTTCATTCCCAAGGGTTACTACAAGGTTAAGTCATTTAAAAAAAACAGTTTTAAAAAAGAATATTTGAAACCTCCAAAATTATCCTAGCAATCACTTATATTATATAACTATTATAGAAGTAGGTATTGATATATTTGGAGATCTGACTAGTCAGCATTCAGACACGAGTTTGAGTGAGGAGAGTCAAAAAGACTGTTTGAAGCAGAAGAAGCCAAAACACAAAACTTCAGGGCCTGAATGCTATGGTAGCTGTACATCAATACAAATATTCTGTACTTTCAACCGCGGTTGTTTTGTGTTTTGTCTATATGTTCACATAAATTTGTCACTTTTACAACGAATAAATTAAAACAGATCTAATGATGATAACTTCTTGCACTGACATGTCATTTTTAGGATATGTGTAACAGATGTCTAAAGGGGAAAAGTAAAACTATGTGAGTGGTTCCTGTAACGTGGTGAATTTCTATTTTTCCTCAAAGGATTTTAAAGTAAAATAAACCATAAAGCAAAGAGAAAGCTGTTCATCGAGCCCATCACCGGAGATGAATAGACAAACTGTAAAATTACGTGACTTGACAAACCCGTTCAACATACCAAGATGGAACGATACGAGCAGCTGATCAATCAGTGATCCCTTTCACAAACAGCCACAAAATTGTTCTTGGACGCGAACTAATAGTAGCACACCAGGAAGGACCATCGTTTGCAGAGACACATTGACAAAGTTCCAGTAGATTTATTTTGATAGTAATCTGGCATCTTTACAGTCTGAATGTCCTGCCTCACTGTTTCAAGATTAAACTTTAAATCATTACCCTTCTTTATGTCTATGAGATGTAAAGCAGCACTCACTAAAAGTCAGACCACCACATAAGGCCTGGCTGTAATTTACATTATACCGAATTTCTAGTGCTGGTAAAAGTTATGAAGGTAGACAACAATTTTGCTCCAAATATTTTTGCTCCAAAGCATTTGGGACCGCATATGGAATAAAGAAAATGGCAAATGGCAAACAATTTCCAATGCTAAAAACAAACAAACAAATCAAACAAATTAATAGACAAGAACAGTGATAACACATCTAATGATAAAAGTAAACTATTTTACCGTTTGATTAGAACATTTATTCATTTTTGAGCTGGACGGAAACATCAAATCTCACAAAAAATGGGACAAATGTGGCAACTAACCAAGCAGGAGGAGAATTCAGTGACCAGTTATTCCCTAAAAGTTCTCATGAAATTCAAACATTCTTGTCTAGTTTTCTCTCATGGACAAATGATGGGTTTTCGAGATTACCAAATCCTTGCTTAGTGTTTCCATTTTATGTAACGCTCATACCTTTTTGGCATTGAGGTTGAGCTCTTTTAGAAATATGTAATTGTTGGCCATTTTATTAGGGTGCTACTTCACAGTAAATGGAACAAACCTGCTCATTGAACTGTAATAAGTAAACTACTTGTGCTCTCAATGTTTGCGGATGATTTAACAAGATCGTATTTCCTACAACTCCTTTTCAAATATGTGTTTGATGAGTATGAAACTAGATGATGTTGGAACCCTATTTTATTTTATTGAAAATAAATAAAGCAAAATCATTCATTCATTGTGTGTATTCAGTGTATTTTCTTTATAATATCTTCCGTTACCTTAGATAAAATCTTCTGGCACGGCCCGGTCAGAGTGATTCAGCTTAATAATAGTAGTCCAAGGGATCCCAACACAACAAAACAATACACAAGCAATAATAAGGATGCTTTCAAACAGAGATCACAGGGGCCAGCTTCCTGCCTGGGTGTCATTAGCTGGGCTCTGGATAACAGTGTGTGATGAGGTGGGGAGGGAGGTCAGTCCAAACTGTCCCCTCAGATGTCCTCAGAGAACAGGATGTTATTGAGGATCCAGTTGGAGGAAATTATAGCGCGCGAGCAAGATTGATGCAATTGGTGCACAAATTATAGGCGATGTTAAAAGTCTCTTGATGCGTGTACAGTAAGTATGTTCTCAAAGCTAAAGACATTTCAGAGGTGACGCCATGTTTAGGGCAAAATACAGTGATGAATACCACGCTGATCACTGACAATAGAATATTTATATTTGTTTTTATGCTGCAAAAACAAAGCCCAGTCTGTCACCCTGTGCATGTTTTCTGCTGTAAGGTTCTGTCAGTATCTACTCAGACAGAGGCTTGATTTCATTCAACCAAAAAAAAAAAATACCTGCACATATAAACAGAAGTCTGTTATTGTTTGCACAGATCTGGTTGAAAAGAGAAAGAGAGTACTCAGGTTACCCAAAGCCAACCTGGTGAAAGAGCTGCGGATAAAGGGACAGTTTTAAGAGGCCAAACGGGGGAAGAGAAAGGTTCACGTCATTGTCTGAAAATCGATCTGTCTGTCAGTCAAAACCATTTTGACACCATGTTTTCCTCCTTGTCAAGCTTATCAGCCATACTTTTCCCCACTTCAGGTAAACATCAGGCCCTGCAGAAACGTTCCTTTTCCAGACTCCCCTGTCTTGATCAGTCAGGTCAAAAGCACTTGAGTGACAGAACAAAGGCAAGATCTAATAGTGTTATGACTTAAGTTGGAGTAGTGGTTTGTAATCACTGAGGTGAAGTCCACAGTCGCCCAGAGAAACAGGACTGAAACACGTTTCCCCTTGTCATTACAGAAAAACACACACACACAAACACACACACACACACACACAAACACACACCCCTCCACAGTGTGTCCGTCATCTCCAGACATCTGTGGCCTTTTCTTTGTTTTGTCTTTGAACCTCACCTCCTTTGTTTACTGGGTTTGCCACTAAAAGACGAGGAGGAGGAGTGAGAGAGAAAGAAAATGAACGTATTGCTTGCGTGCAGACAGATATTACCCTTTTAAAATGCAAAACAAATATGTGTGCGTGGGCGCCCTGTAATTTTGTAGTTGACATGTGCACTTACAGTGGGGCTCCGGGACCCTTTTAATGACTGGGGCAGGTAACACTGGAGACAGGTGGAGCACAGTGTTGTCTGACTGGTCCTAAAAGAAAGAGAGATAGAGAGAGTGCGTTTGTTTGTACGTGAGTTTTTAAGATTGTCTGACAGAGACTGAAATGTGCCGACAGACACAGTGGCACCTGATGATCTCATTGATATTGTCACTGAACGGTGCAAAATTTCCCTGTTTATAATGGACACCATTCCTGTGGTCTTACTCAAGGAGGAATTCAATAGTTGAGCGGCAGTCTTATCAGTGGGCATTCATGAGGGCAGACAAAAAAAGTTTGTCATTTTGAAAGACGCATTTATTTTGTTTGCCTTTGATCGTAAAACAAAGTCAATGCCACTCCTGTCACTTTCCACTGAACTTGAATCGAAGCATCTTAGAGAGGAATTTGTGAGCTTAAGAAGCCTTGGACGGAGCCAGATACATTGCAGGCTGTCTGCCATTTCTTTTGTTTTTGTGATCAAACAAATCTAAAACGGGCAAAAACGGGAGGTGTCAAAGTACGACTACCTGAGTAGTCTCCAACAACTTTTAATTTCTACTCGCTCCAGCTTACCATGAATATGGACTGTTTTCACTTATATTTTACTTCACTTAAAATTTCATGTAATTGTTTATGTTTTCATGCATATTGATAAGGGATTTAAAAAATGTTCAATGAACTAACTGTTTTCCACAACTTCCCACCAAATATAGTATTCCCTTTTAGCAGCAAAACATTTAACCGTCAAAATGAAGACAACACAGTAAAATAAAGTTTTATATATCATTTTGCTAAACTAAAACTGTAATTTGGGTTCCATTCATGTAATCAAGGAACTTTAAGAAAAAGTGCCTTTGTTTTACAGTTTTGAGCAATTTTGATTCATTTAATGTTGATGTTGTTCATTTTAACATATCAATTATGTATCTGGACTCCAAATACAATTTCAGATCTCCAATTTGAAACCTACTAAAACATTGAGAAAGAATTGTTTATCTATCTATTGTTGCCAGATTGTAAAATTGTATAGAATTTACCACTAATAATATGAAGTCGAAATTGAACAACACCATGTGGTGAATGGATAGCAAACAGATTTCATTTGATTCTCTGCTAAAAATGTATTCACACAAAATATATACATATTTTTGACCTTTCGGGTTTTTAATTATTGAACAAGTGTCAAGGTGAGATCCATGTCAGTATCAGTTACTGCAGTGTAAGGGATTGGTGACACTCAAACTAGACACGCACACACATAGGCACTCATGCATTCATGCACTCACACACAAACACACACACACACACACACACACACACACACACACACACACACACACACACAGGTGGAACAGGATGGTAACTGTCTTAGAAGATGAGCTGTGCCCACCTGAAGAGGTGCAATTTATAAAGTTCAGTGAAATTTAAACAGAATTCCAAAACAGTTCAAGAAGAGAAACTTGCCCTGCTTTCCGAGGCCTTGCCCAGCTTTGTAACCCATCTTTTGCAGAAGTGCAAAACCCTTGTTGTCATTGTTGATGGAGCTCTGTAAAGCTGTCTCCCGGCTCTCTTTCTCCTGCTCTTTGTAAGTCTTCTGACGGTTCGTAATGTTCTTCTCCTTGTGCAGTGCCTCCTTTTTCATCGCTTCTTTCACCCTCCTCACCATGCTCACACCTGGTTTAACATCTTGACTGGTAGAGAAAAAAATAAAACTGTTACAGATACAAAATATGTTACACCAATCACTCCAATACTTTGACAAATTCAACAACATCAGGGCGCAACTGGTTAAATGTGGTGAAATGAAACACATGCAGGTTCTCAGTAGTACGACAATCTCAACATTCTATCTAAATAACATATTAATAACATAAAACGGGTACATTTTACTCAGAAACGCATCCGACATGTAGTCATCTTCTTCGTCAGACATTATGGACGTATAATATATAAAAGGCGTACAGAAATAAGTATTTTACTGGTTTCAGAAACCTCTACGAACAAACTGAAATATTTTGCTCTTACGCAGATACATTCCGACTCGCTACAAAGAAAATGTATTGACAGTTCCGCTGCGTTTAAGAGGAGGTCATTACCTCCAAACAGACTGGTGCATGAAAAATTAATAAATAGTATTATACCTAATATTTTGTTTTGTTAAGTGTTTTTTTAATCAATCACATTATCAAAATTATAAGATTGCTTCAGTTTCAAGCCGGAAAACATTAAAAGCGACACCGTTGCCACTCGTCGTCATTCATCCCCGGGTCATCGAAACACGGGTAAGATTAACAATTTAGCTACGAAAAGCAATTTTTTTTCAAGACTGAAATCACACTGTGACGTTTCTGAAATCGGTAAAAGTTACGAAATATAAGTACAGGTTGCTGAAGCTCGTTTTCCGCAGTTGTCTACCCGCAGTTTCGCTGGTTCCTGTTAGGAAGTAGCTAGCTTGTGGCTGGTTGCTAACCAGCTCGCCAGACAACAGCTGGAGGATTCCAGCTGTCAGCTCAGGACCACCGCACTGTCAGGGCCATCCATACCATACAGTTTGTGTGACTGGACAAGTCGTATCATAAAAAAGCTGTGAATTCAATTACTGAACCTGCGTGTCTGATGTAGCCTCCTGTAGCAAGGTGATGTCTGAATGAACTACGATGAACGATAGAAAGAAATAAAACAAATCAATAAAAAAAAATCTGTGAACTTTTCATTCACAGCAATGATCTTTGTGTTATTATGGTTTTTGCTTGTTTTTTGCAACGTTCAATAGGTGAGTTAAGGTATTTTAGATTAGTCCTTCATTCTTTCCGAAACAATTTTCATATAAGTGAAGACATTGTTCTTATCGGATTTTCTTATTAAACTGGATCCAAATCCGAAATCGGTTGATCTGAATCATGTCTGCGAGCCCGAAGATTAAATAAAATGTATTTCCTCATTGGTGACTAGCAGTCCTCCACAGAACAAAATCATTAACTGTCTTTAACATCGAAAACATCCACATGTTGCTGTAATAAATTTTGTTCAAATAAATAAATGAAAGTTTTTACAGAGCAGATTTTCATGTGTGTTGTTTCGTTCACTGTTATAATGCATTTCAGATTTGCTAAGTTTAAGGATTGTGATATATGATGTTGATGTTATTCCATTTGATAATAAAAAAGATCCTTTTTAACAAATATTTACGGTATGTAAATATTTATTTAAATTATTAAAAAATGAATTCATGCTAGCATCAATGCTTTTCCCAAACTACATGTTTGATAATTAAAATTGTCAAATGAATCTATGGTGTTGAATGTTTTATCTTTCATCAATAATCTTTTAACTGCTAAATCGGAAGCAAATCAATCTTCAGTACTCATGATGATGATGGACAAACATTAATTCCCAATGTTTAATATCACGTTACAGGACCACGGGTGTACAGCTGAGCATTTAAAGGTCCTCATCATGGAGCTGGCTCACAGTTTGCTGCTCAATGAAGATGCTTTGGCCCAGATCACTGAAGCAAAAAGGCCTGTCTTCATCTTCGAGTGGCTCCGTTTTTTGGATAAAGTGCTTGTGGCTGCAAATAAGGTGACTATATTGGGAGTCTTGCATTGTTTCACAGAACTTTTAGTCTATCTATACATTCATTTTCTGTATTTCAGTTATCCTCAGTTTAATTGCAAGTCACTTGTGCCTATCTAAGCTGACACTGGGAAAGAGACGATGTCCTCTTGGATTGGTCGCTGTTTCATTATAGAATTTGGACTTGTCTTCAGACTTGTGTTTTTAATTGCAGGTGGATGTGAAGGAGAAACAGAAAAAGCTGGTTGAGCAGCTTACAGGACTCATCAGCAGCGCCCCCGGGCCACCAACAAGAAAACTTCTGGCTAAAAACCTTGCTACCCTCTACAGCATAGGCGACACTTTCACTGTCTTTCAGACTCTGGATAAGTGCAATGAAATCATCAAAAGCAAGGATGACACACCTTCATACTTGCCAACGAAACTGTGAGTTCGGATTTAATCGCAAGAAGTGTTTTCGTTGGACTACAGAGTATTTGAATGAAAATAAAAGCTCTTCAGCATTGCTCTTAGAGTTGCGTGGGTCGGTCCATCTTGATGGGTATTAGTAGATAAGCCAAATGTTAATCTGCAGATCGACATTTAATGTTTAAATGGGTGGGATTAGGAAAACATGAGCAGATATAAAGCCATATTTCTTCTGGGCATTGATGGACTCTAAAATTGGTGAGTGTTAGGGTTTGCTCAACATTCAATCAGTTTAAATTATTTTGAGGTACAGGTTGGGATTTGAGACTTGCAAGCCTGCTATGGTATTGCTGCAGTGCTTTTAGAATCATTATTGATATAAGACAGATTACGTTACCTCATAAAAGGGTCTTAATGTAGAACATTTGTATAGATGTTGGCATGTTTTTCTAATGTGATTGTCGAAAGTGAAATTGTATTCATGGCAATGTTTTGCATTTTAATTTCTATATCTTATAGACATATGATCAACAACTGTGGTTGGCAATATCTGAAAATGTATATATTTTTATTTTTGACATTAAACAATAACTGTTTAGTTTGTTTGAAATATTTGAAAACAAAAAAACATTTTGGATGTTGTGGAAAATTGTTATGCTTCATAAATCTTTCATTGTCAAATAATAATTTTTTTTTTTTTTTTTGCTGACGTATCAAAAACAGTAAAACATCATGAAAGATTGTATTATTTATTTTCAATTCATATTGTTATACACTAACCAAAGTGATTTAGAGGAGACTGGTGAATGCTATAACAATTATTTAATGGTACTCTTGATGATTGTTTTGCTTCTTATGTTATCCATGCAAAGTTATTTTAATATGCTCCCCTTGCAGCGCTGCTGTGGCCTGCGTTGGAGCTTTTTATGAGAGGATGGGTCGGATGCTGGGAAGCTCCTTTCCAGACACCATTAACAATCTTCTAAAGGCATTAAAGAGCGCAGAGGTATGGCATTCAAACGTACAAAGATGGCCACCGTGGCTCAATCTTACCTTGTACAAAATGTTTCAGTAAAAGAAACTGTTGAATCTTTTTTTTTTTTAAATAAACTGAATAATTGATTAAGCTAAAACTATTTAAAGCAGTTATTCACTATCAATTATATAATGAAGAACTGCACTGTTGATGTACTGTATGTTATATATTTTTTTATTTAAGTAATTTGGATTTTTTTAAATTCCTTTTGGTTGTATCAATGTAGTCTCAAGGCAGAGGAGAGATTCTGCTCAGCTTGCAGAAGGTTCTTAGTGGACTGGGAGGAGCTGCAGCGTCGTGTCACAGAGATATCTACAAGAACGCCCGCTCTCTGCTGACGGACCGGTCAATGGCCGTGCGCTGCGCCGTCGCAAAGGTTAGTCTAAGAAAACCACCTATTGGAGCCCGGTTAGTTTAAGTTCTCAAACAACCACTTGTTTGAGAACTTTAATGTTTAATTTATTGACGTCAATCTGAAGATATTTGAGTGATGTGATTATTTGATTTGTTTGTTTCATCAACAATTTAAAGACAAATGTCGTCGTTTTATGATTCTGCTCTAGATGGACTGATACAGTTTTCTCTTGTACACTTAAAACTCACATCTTCATTCTT
Source organism: Parablennius parvicornis (assembly GCA_900302745.1). Lineage (NCBI taxonomy): Eukaryota > Metazoa > Chordata > Actinopteri > Blenniiformes > Blenniidae > Parablennius > Parablennius parvicornis. Next base: position 53,649 of record OMNM01004630.1, on the reverse strand, counting down.
TATTTCATGAAGCAATTTATAATTTCTAATCTTATGCCTATTACTCTGTTTTACCTTCAATTTATGCGTTTTGTATTTAATTCAATCAATTCTATCAAGTTTTATTTTGTTTGACTATTTTAGTGTTTTACTTTTTCACTATTGTTTCCGTATATATCATATGTTTGTATATCTTAGTACATATTGATATTTTACTCTCCGTTTTTATTTAGTTGAATTAGGTTGTTTACTTATCATTTACCATTTCAACTATTTATTGGTTTAGTTGATCAACCATTTTTGAGCGTGTGTTGGGTTCAACACTTAATATCTATTGATATTTACTTAAAACGCTTTCAAATATTTTGTCATTTGATTTTTGCCAATTATTTGTGAAATGTTTGCATTTTAATATCTGATAGGCGACCTAAATAATAATAGAATGCTATAGTAGTATCAAGAAATGAGAATAAAAACATGATTAAAAATAGAAATTAAAAGTAAATGCAAGATCTGCATTTTCTGCTTCTGTTCAAAACAAAGTGAGGCCCAGGTGATTTCTTGCGAAAATTCTTGGATCGAACATGAAGTTTTGGAAACGCATGCAAATGGGAGTCTCTCATGTTGGTGGTAAAAGAATACAGTTTGCCTTTATCTTTTGTAAAAGATCATTTCCTTGCTGAAAAGTTTGAAGTTATGATTACTGTACATAAGTTGAATACACAGTTCTGATTATTCTATTATGTGAAAACTGAGCATTACAGAGAAGGCTCATCCGTATGTCTGTGATAAATCAAAAATTATTTCCCTGCTTCCTGTCGATCCTGAGAGTGGGAACTCTGTCTATCTTCTCCCTCAGTGTCTGTTGGAGCTGCAGAATGAAGCGGTATTCATGTGGACCACCGAACTGGAAAACTTGGCAACTTTGTGTTTCAAAGCATTGGAAGGCTCAAACTATGGTGTGCGGGTGGCAGTGGCCAAACTGCTGGGGACGGTCATGGCCACGGCCCTGATGCCCAAACAAGCAGCCGGTAGGTGAAGTGACAGTTGTTTGTTGATATCCGTAGTTAATTTTTTTGTTTTTTTTATCCCTCATAGTCTCTTCTTTTTTCTTTTTTCTTCACAGTGATGCGTCAGAATATAAAACGAGCAACTCTAGAGGAGGTGCTGGAGCTCATGGCCACGGGCTTTCTCCGAGGTGGCTCTGGTTTCCTGAAAAGTGGCGGAGAGATGTTGAAGGGGGGAGGCTCTGTCAGCAGGGAGGTGCGAGTGGGTGTCACACAGGTGAGGCGTATTCTCGGACACCGTTAACACTGTGAGCCCGTGTTTGTTTTGATTCTTCCGCCTCATGCACCAATCCTTCATTCTCTTCAGGCTTACGTCGTGTTCGTTACAACACTCGGCGGTCAGTGGCTGGAGCGTAACTTCGCCACGTTCCTGTCCCACGTCCTGGACCTGGTTTCTCACCCACGAGCCACACAGACGCACGTCGAGGCCGTGTACTCGCGCCGCTGTGTGTCTTTCATGCTGCGCGCCACTCTCGGCGGCTTACTCGGGGAGAAAGCGCAAATTGCGGCCGGCAAAGAAATCTGCCAAGCCATCAGCAAGCAAATGAGGGCTGTGGGTAAGGAGGATGGGGGGGAAATATCACGGTTCAGAGCACTACAGAGTAAGTACTCATCCATTATTATCAACTTTAATTCACCCTCCATGTAGTTGCTGATATTCTTGCATGACTTTGTGCTTGTGTAGAGAGTTGGCTTTTCTTTTGTCTAAGTTGCATGCAGCGATGACTTGCCTAGTTTTTTTTTGCTTTCCTTCATGCTTTCTGCCTCCTGGATCACTCTCCTTTTTTATTTACACCTTTTAACCCCCGAGCACTATCGTCATAACGTCGGTAACGTTACTCATTGTGAGATCAGCATGTGAATTACTCATGCTTTGCAGTATCGTACCGGCTTCATGATGTTTTGACTTTGAATGACATTCCGTTATTGCCTCATAATCCCTGAAGAGAAGATAACACAACTTTTTCTGACTACTTGTGTCTGGCTTACCGCGGCAGAAAAACTGCATGTGCTAATAAATTCTCAGATACATCATACAGAGAAGTTATTTTTACCCTACATAAATGAGACATAATATTTGCACGTGTGCTTCAAATTTTATTTTATTTTTTTGCATTACACCATCACATCTATTATTTTTTACAATCATTTCTCACTCAAAAAGGATGATCCTTACTCTGGTTTGCTTTGCAACCGACAGATATAAACTACATCTATATGACAAGCTTTCTTTTTTAGTCTTCTTTTTGACAATTTTGAAAAGATGTTAAAGATGGCGTCTCTCACAACGTGATCCCGGGGCTCTTTATTGTTCACTCTGTGCTTCGTCTAGCTTTTCCGAACAGCTGGATCAGCGAGACTTCTTGAATTGAGACTTTGATAAATGTCACTGCTTTAATGTTACTCGGGATGAAATGTCACCTGGAGCCACGGAGGCAGTGGGACCTCCTCGTGTTTATCATTTTCTCTTCTCTTCAGTTGAGTAGCTGTGTGAAGATCAGATTGAAGCACAGTTCAAGAAGCAGCTGCACTTTTCCTTAAGTCACTTGATTGACTTTTTCCTTTCATTTAATCAGCTTTGACTGCTGCCTATTTAGAGCTCAGAGGATAGCGGTACTTCAACAAAAAAAGATTGTTTGTATTTGTCACTTTTATTCTTTAATTTCATCTGTGACCACTGCTTCGTTTTGAGACTTTATTTTATTAAAAAAAATATCCTCAGAGCTCTAAAGTGGTGGCAACGTAATTGTGATCTTTTATATTTTGAAGTAGTTATCCAGTAGTCGCAACTCTGTAAAGACAGATTCATGGCAGCATTGTGTGGCCCAATGTGGCGTTGTAGATTTCATATTTTAGGACTAAACTGTTTTAATTTGAATGCTGTCGGGGGGGGGTGTTCTGGAGCCGACCCCAGCTTAGGAGGGTGAAATGTAGGGTACACCCTGCATAGGTTTTTTTTTTCAATTATGAAAAGACAACCACACACTCATTTACTAGTTTACACAGACTAATTCAACAAATAGAAATCTCTTTGGGCTGAAGGGGAACATGAAATGGCTCCCCGAGCTCTGAAACTAACCGGGGAGTATTCTATCATTTGACCAATGGAGGGAAAATAAATTACTCCAAATGACTATTGATTTCAGGCCACTTTATCCATCAGTGCTGCACACATTCTGTAGTAGTAACTATTTAAATACTGCTGGATTTAAAATGTGTGAAATTTAATAATCAGCCAGAAATGGTTTACTGTCTCAAACATTTAATCTAAGAAATCCTTACTCATTTATTTTTTCTCCTGTTTTGCTTCTTTTTTTTTTCATCTTCCCCCACCCCCAGAGGCTGTAGTAAATGACATCAGTGGAGAAAACAAGGTGGGGGCAGCTGATGTCTCCGCCAGCCAGCATGTTATGGTGTGTGCTCTGAAAGAGTTGGGCAGTTTAGTCCAGAGTTTGAGTGCCACAGCTTCACCGCTCATCCAGGAACCATCTATAGGTGAGACACGCTCAAGCCAAAAGTCGAAGTTAGAAGTTGTTGTGTTTGTTTTTTTTGTCAGTATATACTCGGATTAGTTTTACTTCCATCAAAACTTTCGATTATTACTGTACATAAAGTGTATTCCACATCCTCCTCTCCAGGCCTCCTTGACACTGTGACCTCAGTGCTGCTGCACCCGAGCATGGCGGCACGTTTGGCGGCAGCATGGTGCCTGCGCTGTGTCGCCGTGGCGTTGCCCTATCAGTTGACCCCATTGCTGGACCGCTGCGCCGAGAGAATCAACAATCTGAAGAGTTCGCCCGAGGCCGTGAGCGGCTACAGCTTTGCAATGGCTGCTCTGCTGGGCGGCGTCCACCAGTGCCCCCTCGGCATCCCTCACTCCAAGGGAAAGGTGTGTAGATTCTCAGCATAACCGTTTTTAACCGACTTCCTTTTCTAAAGACTGAATCGTCTGTGTTTCCTCCATCTAGTTGGTGGTGAGTATAGCTGAAGATCTTTTGCGGACGGCAGCTCAGAACAGTCGTCTCTCTCTCCAGCGGACGCAGGCTGGATGGCTGCTGCTGGGAGCCCTCATGACTTTAGGTAAATCTCCCAGATGTTGTGTATTTCTCGTTAGAAACCCGCTCTCACTGTGTTGTCCTGTGTGTGGCAGGCCCCTCGCTTGTGCGTTATCATCTCCCCAAAATGCTGCTGCTGTGGAGGAATGTGTTTCCTCGCTCCCAAAAGGAGCTGGAGGCAGAAAAGGCCAGAGGAGACGCCTTCACCTGGCAGGTCACCCTGGAGGGCCGAGCCGGAGCGCTCTGTGGTAAACAAACGCAGCTGCTACTTGTTTCAGCAGATGCTCTCTAATGTCGGGATACACGGATCAGACCAGTACTGTTCTTTACATGGTTCTTTCTTCTTTAGCTATGCGTAGTTTTGTGGCACACTGTCCTGAGCTTCTCACCGAGGATGTAATCCGCAGACTGATGACGCCTATCGAGTGTGCAATGACCATGATGTCGCAGTGAGTGCGATGCTTGAATAAACTGTTTTCCTCGTCTTTGTTTTTAAGATCTATCTAACTATTAAATCATTTAAAACATCTCTCAGTGTTCCTGCAATCATTAAGGTCCACGGTGCGCATCTGAAAGCCAGTGCAGCCATGGTGAGGCTGAGGTTGTACGACATTTTGGCTCTTTTGCCTCCCAAGACTTATGAAGGTAAACGTCACTTCAACATTATGATTCACAGGTGTTTGGTTATTTCTTAAAGATGTTTAAAAATTTGTAATTGTTTTGCACAGGCAGCTTCAACGCTCTTCTGAGGGAGCTGGTGGCAGAGTTTACTTTGACTGACAACTCCGCCAACACCACCACGTCACTGCTGCGCTCCCTATGTCACTACGATGACAGTGTGCTCATGGGCTCCTGGCTACAAGAGACTGACCACAAGTCCATAGAGGATCAGGTTAGTTCATATCAGCTATGATGTGAAAAATTTTTTTCAAAAGATATTTTGTTGTTGATGTAGCCATTATTCTTACTGAATCACTTTTGCTGAACAGTTGCAGCCCAACAGTGCGTCGGGCAGCGGAGCTCTGGAACATGATCCCTCCTCAATCTACCTGCGTGTCCCTGTTGGGGAGGCCATTCCCGGGCCTCTTCCTCTGGGTGTGTCCGTTATCGATGCTTCAGTGGCTCTGTTCGGTGTCGTTTTCCCTCATGTGTCCTTCAAACACAGGCAAGCTGCTTGGTTGTTTTTAAAAAATGTATCAAAAAATATCCTTTTTTTGTAGTTAAAAATTTTGACTTTTTGTATGTTTATCAAGTGTTGTAGTACTTTAGTAATGTTTTTGGTGTGTTTGTTTGACTCCCTATTGTGTGTGTGTTTCAGGCTGCAGATGCTTGACCACTTTGCAGAGTGCATAAAGCAGGCGAAAGGAGTTCGACAACAGGCAGTACAGCTGAACATCTTCACTGCAGTTCTTAGTGCCCTCAAGGTAATAAAATGTGCTGGATACCCCCTGAAGGCGGTGTCATATTTAATTGTTGGGATTACCCATAACCACGAGAAACATTGTGCCTTTTTCTTAACCGAAGGGTTTGGCTGAGAACAAGAGCACTCTGGGCCCTGAGGAGGTGCGAAAGTCTGCTTTGGCCTTAGTGATGGGAGCTTTGGACAATCCTAATCCCATCCTGCGCTGTGCTGCTGGCGAGGCTCTGGGCAGGATGGCACAGGTGGTAGGAGAGGCTACATTCATCGCGAGGATGGCACAGACCAGCTTTGACAAGTAATTTTGTGTTATTTATGTGATGTTTGCATTTGTTTTTCTTGTTTCTTGTATTTATTTTTTTGAAGACAACAATGGTAATAAAACAAGAATAAAGCTGGATCATTTTACTGGAAGAAAAAAATATAGATTCTGTTCCAACTTGGATCACGTGGTTCATGTATGCTTTTACAGACTGAAGTCTGCTCGTGATGTAGTTTCAAGGACGGGCCATTCACTGGCTCTAGGCTGTCTGCATCGATATGTTGGAGGAATTGGCTCTGGTCAGCACTTAAAGACCAGCGTCAGCATCCTGTTGGCTCTAGCCCAGGATGGCTCTTCTCATGAGGTCCAGGTACAGTAAATTACTCAGGAGGAAAGAATTGACAAAATGTACTCACTTGACATTTGTGGTTATGATTATGAATTCTATTTTCTTTTCTTTTTCTTTTTTTAACCAGACCTGGGCTCTGCACTCCCTCGCTCTGATTGTGGATTCTAGCGGTCCCATGTACAGAGGCTATGTGGAGCCAACATTGTCCTTGGTACTTACCCTGCTCCTCACAGTGCCCCCGTCTCACACTGAAGTGCACCAGTGTTTGGGCCGCTGCCTCGGGGCTCTCATCACCACTGTTGGACCAGAGTTACAAGGTAATGTGACCAGAAACTAAATTACATACCTACAAATGAAAATGTGACACAGTCTTTTAAGGAGCACTATGTGAGATGTAAGTTGTGTCTATGTTGAGCATCGGCTGGCAGGTTGAGGCACTTTTGTGGCAGTATGCTCTTAACCTGGCTTTTACAGGTTTGGATCGCCTTGGTTTGGTAGTTGCAGTGCTGCAGATTAAGTCCAGTCATTGTCTTTGTGTAAACAAGGAAAAAGCAAGTGCATTATAGTTACAAGCAGGTCTGTACATGCATTTGCAGATTGGCAATAACAAAAGAATACAATGTGCTGTTTGTGCTATTCAACCTTTTGAATTTAACAGCATTTCTCAAATAGAGTGTACATTTACTACACCATCTAGAGCTACTTTCCATCCATACAACAGATTCTTGAGTAGGCCAGGAAAAACATAGGACAATTTAAAGGCACTTCATTGTTTACAGTGTTCTGTTATCTGTGTGCATACGTGGATGATTGTATTACAACACTTACCGCACACATGAGTACCATGACATGAAAACTACAGCATTTTCAGTGTTTCAGATGTTTCCATGTGCTCGCGTTGAACCAAGAGCTTCAGCTGATGTTTGGTTGCATATTCCTCTTGGTACTTCTTTGAGTGGATCAATACAGTGTCTCGTAGCACAGTCTTGTACTGCAATATGAAGTGGATCAGGGGTAAACTGTAAAACACGCTGAATTTAGTAGATAGACCACGAACACTGTTAAAAAAATGTTTTTTTTGACATTGTGTAATTTGCATGTGGGTATATTATTTCTGATCGATGTTCTACTTCTTAGCCAGCAGGTGGCAGTGCAATCAATTATATTTTATCGCATGCAATGGATGCACTTTGGGAGGCCTGCAGTGTTTCCTCCAGAGGCTTAATGTTGTTTTTTAGGTCTGTATTTTTTAATCTATATGACTTTTTCTTTCTTTTAAGGCAATGGAGCCACAATTTCCACCATTCGCTCGTCCTGCCTGGTTGGCTGTGCCATAATGCAGGACCATTCTGATTCCCTGGTGCAGGCAGCTGCCATCTCATGTTTGCAGCAATTGCACATGTTCGCTCCACGCCATGTCAACCTGTCCAGCCTCGTGCCCTGCCTCTGTGTAAGCTACGGCTCTGACACACCACATGTAGGGAAGTTGATAGTTGTTACAATCTCAAGTCATGATTTCAACCTGTACACTGGGTCTGTCCCACAGGTACACCTATGTAGCTCCCACCTGTTGCTGCGCCGTGCTGCGGTGGCCTGCCTGAGACAACTTGCTCAGAGAGAAGCTGCAGAGGTCTGTGAATATGCCATGAGCCTGGCAAAGAGAGCAGGAGACAGCAAAGACAACACCACAATCAGTGAGAACAAATTTCAGGTCTAACCCGCAGCATTCTGTGAGATGCTGTGGCCCAAATGTCATTGCCTGTGTTCTCGGTTTAGATTTGAACATCACGGAAACGGGCCTGGAGGGTGTTCTGTTTGGCATGCTGGATCGAGAGACGGACAGGAAGCTTTGTTCTGACATTCATGACACACTTGGCCACATGCTGTCATCTCTCGCTGTCGAGAAACTTTCTCACTGGCTGAAACTCTGCAAAGACGTCCTGGCAGCCACTACAGGTGGATTAAAAATCAACAAAAAACAACAACCTGAATTTTGTCTTATGAGATTTGGCGTCACAAGATGTGTCTTTCTCGTCTTTCAGATGTCGGAGGAGCCGTTACTTTTGAGGTGGAAAAAGACGAGGAGGACTCTGAGAAAAAAGATGAGATGGACGATGACACCATGTTTACTGGCCTGGGCGATGATGACAAGTCCAAACCCTCTGTGGCTCCACGCTGGGTGACGCGGGTGTTTGCCGCAGACTGCTTGTGCCGTATTATCCTGCTGTGCGAGAATGCAGATAAAGCACACTTTGACTTGGCATCTGCTCGCTCTGCACAGGCCAAGAACCCCAAAGGTACAATTTATCATGCCGAGAGACTAAAGGAGACAAGCTCAAAGCTCATTTAAAGAACTGTGATTGACTTATACGACCCTTTTATACATTATGTCTCCTGTTCTCGCTGGTCTTGTATCAGTTTGTGGAAAAAGTGCGATATTCTCACACATATAATTTGTATGATAAGATGGAAGAACACTGCATATGAGTCATCAAAGAGCAAGGACATGTTGTTGTGAATCAAAGAGGCAGTACTCTTACATGATTCCCTAAAATGTAAAATGAGGAAGAACGTAGTTTGCAACTCCTAAATCTGCAAAGCGAAATTGTGGATGGTTTTGTCTGTGTGACGGTGTGTTCAACTAATCCCTTGGAAGGTACACTTCAGCTCAAACTCAAATACTTCTGAGCCACAGAGTTGATGTGGGTGTTTTTAATTCTCTGCAAGCTGACAGAAATTGGTAAGCCTGATTTAACCATTGAAGATGTAAAAAAAACAAAAAAAAACACATTCATTAGGCAGTTCTCGTAGCTTCCCACATCCCATTAACGAAGGAATAATAAAATGTATTACTGTCTTACTGATTAAATTACTACAAAATGTGCCACATGTATTGGGTTAGAGTATTTGATTAATTATTGCTATTCACAGTGTTTAGAAAGAGGTTTTACCTCCTTACTCAGCCTTTGTTTTCTATGGTTTTTGTCCATGCAGGCGATCTGTTGGTGCTCCATTTATCTGACCTCATCCGCATGGCGTTCATGGCAGCCACAGATCACAGTAACCAGCTGAGGATGGCTGGCCTACAGGCCCTAGAGGACATCATTAAAAAGTTTGCATCTGTACCCGAGCCGGAGTTTCCAGGGCACGTTATTCTGGAACAATACCAGGCCAATGTGAGTTACTGCAGAAGTCACAAGTTGCATAGTATGAAGTCAAGTACAAATTCACGGAACTTGTGTATGTTTAGGTTGGAGCCGCGCTCAGACCTGCGTTTTCGCCTGATACACCGTCTGACATAACAGCCAAAGCATGCCAGGTGAGACACAGTGAATGGGTGGGGTCTCTTATCATTTGGCTGTGCATTCCTGTTTGAGGTGCATACCACAGAAACGCAGCAAAGTTCATTGCATACAGCAGCCACCTCTGTTTTTGTTATTACTTTTTTTGTTCACACGGATTTCTTTTCAACGATAGTCATCTTCCCCTTTGATCCAAGCAGTTTCTTTTTATTTGGTTTGACACTTTTTGACTTTTTAGACTAACAAAGACTGTTGGGAGAGAGAAAATAGTTTTATTGTCCCATTTTTGGAAAGAAATCTTTTTGAAAACACATTTAGGGGATCAGTCATTTTATAAGAAAGATTTTCTGTATGATGATTACAAGATATTTAAAATGGAGCATGTGTATATGAAGATTGTAGGACACAACCATCAGTTTAAGTAAACACAGCTATGCTAACCTGCTCGGTACATTTGCATTGTAAAACTTTTAGAGCTTTATTCAAAGAGGCTCCTGCTCTTGGCTGCCTGACACTCTGTTAGCAGTTCTCCTCTGAAGAGATGTAATCTTATAAGTGTGTGTTACAATTCTACAGCTCTAACATAGTAGTCTTTTTTTAAAGACTGATATTTGGCTTCTCCACCTCCTCTAATGGAGTGGCTTATATGTAAGCCTTTGTTGCTTTGTTGTCAAACACAGGTTTTAAAATTTTCCACAGGTGTGCAGTACGTGGATTGGCAGTGGCGTAGTCAGTGACCTCAACGACCTGCGACGGGTCCATAATCTTCTCGTGTCATCGCTGGACAAGGTGCAGGCTGGGAAGGGTTCATCCAGCCAGCTCTACAGTGAGAGTGCCACCACGATGGAGAAACTGGCTGTGCTGAAAGCCTGGGCAGAGGTTAGAATGAATCCCAACCAAGTAGTGTCTCGTCTAGCTCACAACACACAAGAACACAACAGATTCCAACTTTCTTTTCTAGGTGTACGTGGTGGCAATGAAAATCAAAAAAGAGGCCGAATCTAAGCCCGCTAAACCAGTCAGAAATGTAGACGAGGACGAAGACGAAGAGGATCTGAACGCCGACGTTCTTCCACCCGACAGTCTCATCACTTTGGTGCAGCCGGAGCTGCCCTCGCTGAGCCGCCTGTGGCTGGCAATGCTGCGAGACTACGCTCTCCTCACTCTACCGGCCGAGTTCTCCAGTCAGCTCCCAGCTGATGGTATGAGATGGCTTATGGTCTGCTAGGAGATGTTTTATGTTTGGTTAGGTTCACTTATTTAAGGACTAAAGTTTGAGTCTTTTTGAGAATATGTCATTAAGAGGGCATGGTCAGACATGATTTGCTACTTTCAATGTGATAATGACAAGTTTAGATCAATTGCTGATTAAAAAAAAAAAAAAAAACACCTTAAAATATTCTTCTATTGGTGCTTCCATTAGATATTCAAGCATATTGCTGACAAAAATATATTGTCTAAAATCAATGAGTCATTTTCTGATTATGTTAATTGTAATATATATTTGAATAGGCAAATTATAATTGTGATTTTACCTGATGTGAGTTTGTTTTTCTTTTCAGGTGGAGCATTTTACACCCCAGAGACTATAGACACAGCGAGGCTTCATTATCGCGGCTCCTGGGCCCCGGTTCTGCATGCTGTGGCCTTGTGGCTGAACAGCACTGGGTTCGGTGCAGGTGAAGAGCGAGAGGACGTCACGCCGGCTCTCTCCAAGGCCGCCGTCCTCCCTCAGGGAGGCTCATCCACAACAAAGACCTTTGAGGAGTCTGTCAAAGACCGGATGCATCTAATGTTGGGTAAAGAAACGCCCTCATCACTGTTGGAATAAAGCATTTGATATATGTTGTGTGGGTTTTTGCCAAGTACACAGAAACCAAACTTAAAGAAACTACAAAAATATCTACTTGTCTACCCTCTTGATGTCACTTCTGCCGTTTGTGACAGAGCGGATTTCTTCTAAGTGCATTTTTGTGTTTTGTCTCTTAGGTGTCAGTATAGAGTTTCTCTGCTTCCCCCGACCTGAGGAGCCCATTGAACATGTGATGTCGTGCCTGCAGGCCCTGTGCACCCTGCTCGAATCCCCCAGTGCCAAGACCCATATTGCAGAAGACCAGGTAAGAAGAGAGGACACAAATTATACAAGAGAAATATTTTCAAAGATTTACAGTATATTTTGAGAGTAAATTATATCAGAAAAAATTTATCCTAGTTTATATATTCACATTTTATGTATGGAAGCAAATAATTGGATTATCAGGCCACAGTAACATTTTCTTGTGAGAAGTTCTGAGAAACACATAGTTTACATTTACCATAAATAAACTGACATATTTCAAGATTTTTTTTTTGTTTGGATTGTGAAATATTGGGATATATTTGATATTTTTAAATGTTCATATGCCAATCCTCAGCATGACAAGTTGAAAATGAGGTGAACTTGTGAAAGGCTTGTTAATTAATATATCCGATACTTGGTTTGTTTTTTCCCCATTTATAAATCACACCATCAATGTGCTGTGACATGAAGGCGATCAGTCTGTGGAGCTGCAGATGTGTTACGGCAGCTTTGACGGCAACCTTTAGTTTGTCTCTGTTATAAAGTATGGAGTCTCCTATTGCCTTTGGACAATATCCCAGAGATTCTCTTCAGGTCAAGTCAGTTGGCCCGGCCAGTCAAGCCCAATATTATCAGTTGTGATGAGTTTTGGCAACATGGAGAGGTGTAACGTGATGCAGGTGCAGGAAGTCTATCAGCAGACTCAAGCATTTGGTGCACTAAAATCTTTACTGTCAAAGCTCCAGTCATTAAATCTGCTTTGATGCAGCATTCTGACACTATTCACATGGTAGTTAAGATTTTAGAGAAAGTGAATGTCCTCTGGAAATCTGTCAAGTCAACAATTTGATTATGATTGTAAACTGAACCCAATCCAGAGATTCATGATGTTTCCACTCTGTAGATGGTGATTAATGCAAATTTGATGCAAGATATTGTAATATTAGGAGGTATGTTTCTTTAGATCTTGTTTAATGGTCAACGTTCACATTAGAATTTTAATTTGACATTGAATTGAAAACATACTTTCTGTAATGCAGACATTTGTCTGACTTTTGAAAAAATTGTATTGGTAGCTAGTTTTAGTTGTAGGTTTGGTTGGAATAACATTGCAGGACATAATTACATGTCAATATGTTGGAAGATAATGAGTGCAAATTTTTTATCTGTTCCATTATGTGACAAAGCAAGATCAGTATTCAGTCTCAGCGGCAGTTTGTAATTCAAACACTTATCTCAAGCATCGTAATAATGTGTGGTAATCATGATTGCTATAAAATTCTTCTTGCAAAGTGTTAATATTACTGCAGGGTCGCAATATTTAACACATGAAAGACAGTTTAATCTTTTTCATCTTTATTGTTCATTATTCTCAAGTGTTATTATTCTTTTTTTATTTTTGAGATATTAATTGGATCAGTCAGGTCAGTAATGTTTCTTAAATCCGTTAGAGAGAAGCCAGAATACATGTGTAAAGCACATCAATTGCTTGATTGCAGAAGTTTAATGCATGTCAGTGTTTACAGGCTACAGTTTTAATGCCATTGTTGTTTTATTGTCGTAGCTGCTGGCAGTGGAGCTCCTGAACGTGCTCCACAGGCTGCTTCTGACCCGGGATCCCCCCGCTGTCCAGCTCCAGGTCACTGCTGTGGTTCAGGAAACCATCAGAGCTGCTCAGGACCATATGCAGCAACAGAGGACCAACAAGGGTCAGGAACATTACCAACGCATTTACTTTGTTTGATATAGTGATGAAACAAATTGCTTTAAACATTATTACTAAGTTCTTTAAAATGACTCTCAAACAGATTGAGTCAGGTCAAATGGACTTTGTCTTTCCAAGTGGCTTCATCGTTTCATGCTAAATTTATTCATTTTAAATGTAGATTCATATGCAGTTTTTTTTTTTGTTTTTTAAACTTACTTTGATTAAATTAGGTCACTGTTATGTTGCGCAGGCAAAGAAGAAGAGGAGGAGAAAGACTCTCAGGCCGCCCTCGGAGAAGGAGGCGACACCGGGGAGCTCGTCCCCGGCAAGTCTCTGGTGTTTGCAGCCATGGAGCTGCTCGTCTTCATCCTGGTCCGTCACCTACCGCAGCTTAACACACGTGTGAAAGAGTCGCCCAGCCATGTGCCGCTGAGGCCTCAGCGGCTACCCGAAGAAAGCGCGCGCCTGGTGGCAAACACAGTTTCCATCCTGGCAGAGCTGCCCTCACTCTGCTCTCCCGCCGGTGAGGCCCGAGGCAAACTGCAGCAACACATACAGCCGGTGCAAAATATGAAAAGGGAAACACACAAAGGCAAACCTTGACGGTGACACCACACACTGGTAATAAGACTCTGTTTGGATTTTTATGACATTTTGGGACTGTAAGCCCGCTTGGCCTCGTTTGTCCAGGTGTGTGTGTATTATTAAAACTCCCTGACAAAGCTGTGCACAGATAGCATGCAGCTATAAACATTTTTTCTGATATTAGATCTAAGCATGAACATTATTCATATGTGTCCACAGTGTTGTTGCCCATTTCTCACAGTTTGTTTTTTTGCTTTCATAGGAAGCATGACCATCCTGCCTACAGTGCTCTTCCTGATCACCGGGGTTCTGAGGGAAACTGCAATAAAGACTCCTGACAGCTCTGTACCGGTGCCTGTATCCGCTGCCCTGCAGGGCATCAAGACTATAATCACCTCCCCCATGGCCCGGGTGGAGAGCATGCAGACGCAGTGGAATGGTCTTGTGAGAAGCAGCCTTGCATCTGTACTCGAGTACTCACAGCCAGGTAAGCAAAGGATGCCCCGGATATCGGACTCAGCTTATGATGCACAGGCACAAAGACAAAAGTGTGACAGTATTTATTATTTCCGCTTCAGATGAGTCCAGGCCTGACATGGACGAAGTCAGTATGTTGACGGCGATCACACTCTTCTTGCTGTCGGCCAGCGGCGAGCTCGTCGGAGTGACGGTGCTACAGAAGGGCTGCATAGAGCGATTCCAGAACGCCCTCAACTCCAGTGATCCCGGGGTCAGTATACCAACACAAATAAAACAACATTTCACAACATTACTGCTGTTTGACATGCGTGTTTGTCATTACCATAAATCCTCGACTGAAATTTAAAAACTATCAGAGAGCAGAGAAATGACTTCTGAAGTGCGACAGTCCAATTGCACAGGATTCGCCAGCTACTCACACATGCAGTCAAAAACACATGCTAATATCGAATCACTGCCTGATTGAAAGTCATCTTGGAAAAGGGGACAGAAGAAAACACTCATTTGAAAAATCTCTCCAGTCATAACAGGGTGTGTAATTACTAATAAAAAGTTGAATGGGGCTGCTGTATGTGTGTGTACCTCACTTTAGTTAGATATTCATTCATTCTCGTTCCACAGCTTCAGGCCCGGTGTTACCAGCTGCTGCTGTCAGTGTTTCAACACTCCAGCCGTGCGCTCTCCACCCCGTACATTCACGCTCTGGCTCCGCCCATGGTGGAGAAGCTGAAGGCGGTGGAGCGCAGTCGGCCCGGGACCGCCGCTGAGCTGCAGGCCGTGAAGGAGGGCATCAGGGTCCTGGAGAATCTGGTCAGCATGGGCGAAGAGCAGAATAGTAAGTGTGTCTCTGCTTAATGGACCACTAAAGGCCCATATTTGTTCCATTAAAGTGTTTAGCTCAGTGAAAGTAGCTCTCTAAAAGTATTTAGCTCCCTGCTTTTGGATTTGTGCCGTCAAAGATCAGAGCACCGGAGCACTAAATGCTAAGTTTAGAAACCCTGCACTGTTTTACTGTCAATTCCTGTATTGATTTCAACGTTGGGCTATATTTCACAGGATGTGTCAAATTATTTTCTAAGAATGTTGTGTGTGTAAACGCGCACCAATAAAGTTTTCTGTTTTTGCAGAGATTTGTAGTGCAGCTTTGTTTGCTGAACATTCATCTTGAACTTGTACTTATCATTTTTAAGTTTCATATAAGAGTTTCTAATTATTGTTTATAATGTACCTTTCTTTTCTGTGTTCAATAGGGGTGCAGTTACTGGCTCTTCTCGTACCAACTCTTGTCTCGTATCTTCTGGATGAAAACGCCATCTCCTCTGCTCCCCAAGTCTCTAAAGGCCTGCACGAGTTTGCCCTTCAGAACTTAATGCGAATCGGCCCCCTCTATCCCGCTGCCTTCAAGACAGTAATCGGTGCGGCACCTGAGCTTAAAACGCGTTTGGAATCAGCCATTCGAGCCAACCAGGCCAGCAGCAAAGCCAAAGCTGCAGCCAGACAGGCTCAGCCCACTGTACAAGCCGGACCGACCATTAAACTCAAGACGAGCTTCTTCTAAACTCTCCTGAAGTGCACTGTAAACCGTCACAACCTGCTCTAAAGTCTTTGTGCTGTTTTCTGTTACCAGTGTCCCACATGAAGTGTCTCTATCAATGACAGTTTCTTAAATGTATTTATTTATTCTGTCTCATCTTTATTTTAACGGATGAGTTTCTTCTTTAAGTTGAGAAGAAAAGTTATGTAAATATCGTCACAAAGCATCTGAATGTTCACTTACTTTTAGAAAGCTTGCTTTAATGTCAGTAGGATGTATTGATCGTGTGAATGTATCAGAATCAGACTTTATGCACAAGTACATAATTAATGTTTTAATTTCAGGTCATCAACCCCCCACTATCAGAAAAGTTTGTTTGCTGTGCCATTTTCTGTGTAATTTATCATCAACTTGAGAATGGTTAATATTATAATACTCGTTATGTTCTAATTAATGTGTCTCCTTAATGACGCTCATTTGGTGTGGGGCCTTCAGGTCTAATGATTAGCACCAACGGATGTTTATTTCATTACTTTCTTTGTTGTGTTTTGCTTAGGAATCATGTTGGACACATTCCTGCTTAACATTCCGAACAAAAACTGAAAAATTACTTTTCATCACTTTTTTTTTCTTAACAGGAATATTCTTTTATTTCTTACAGATGATTAATGTTATTGCATTTCTGATGGTGTGGGTTTACCTGCTCATGATGCTGGATATTTTTTTTCATGTTTGCTTCCTGTCACAGATGCTGTTTTGCATTTTAATCAATTTTGTTACCATTTAATTTGCCAGATTTAAAATTAAATGATCCACCTTTATTGTTTCTCAATGTGAATAAAGCTGCCTTTACCTCGCAGATATTTGATTGCAGTTTTATTTATTTATTTATTTATTTTATGTAATAGTTGAATCGGATTTTGTTGAATGTCGTGTCGGGCGGTCCAGGTAACTGAATCGAACGTCCCACAGTGAACATGCTGTGGGCGTGGCCGCCCGCTGACGTCATGCGGTGACAGCTAGCTGTCAGAAAGTGAGTTCATTCCCTCGAGCCGAGCGGAGACGGATCGCCGTCGATACGCTTTTTTGCCCTTCCGTTGATATCCAGCACCTTCGAGCCAGCGAGACAACGGACCGACCTTTCCACCGAGCCCGGCCATGGACGAGCAGGCGGGGCCCGGTGTGTTCTTCAACAACAATAATAACTCCGTTTTACCCGGCGGTGGGAAAGGACCGCTGCCCGATGGCGACGCCGGAGAAGCGGCTAGGGCGCAGTACAGTATCCCGGGGATCTTGCACTTCCTGCAGCACGAATGGGCCCGTTTCGAAGTGGAGAGAGCACAATGGGAGGTGGAGCGAGCTGAATTACAGGTGAAATATAGCACATTCTATGTATACACGGTCCGTGCTGGTTGGCGGCACCGGGACGCGGCTCCGCTGCTGCCGGCGAGCCGCGCTGAGTTTCAGGCTGATTGTTCTGGTTTTCACGTTAGCCTGTTAGCTTTAGCTCCGGAGCTAAAGCAGCTGCAGCGCCCCTCTCAACCAACTGCACGACGGCGGTTTGCTACCCATTTCCTCGCCCCCGACACCACTAAACTTCCCCCATGTTTTTGGAAGAGCAAATACGTGCCGTAAACGATTCTCGTTTGGAAAATTATCAAACTACAACAAGGAATTGGCGGGGAGGTTTTGCGAGCGAAGTGGAGAAAGTGTGACGCAAAACATATTGGAGCGGCTCGTTGCTACTTATAGCTAAATGTAAAGCACTCCACCTAGATTCATACAGTTTGTTCCCACTAAATCCATAATGAAGAGGTGGAGGACATGTTAGGTGATTAGCTGTTGGGGCAGTCAGTGCTGACGGACACTGAGGATGATGGAGTCACTACGTCTTGTTTATGAATCTTGTTGTGAGCAAGCTGCCTGCCACTCCTGAAGACACATTAAATCCGGTCCAGTCTGTCTTTTGCAAAGGTCACGGGGCTTTTAGTTGGTGTATGTCACTGCTGTTCTCTTATATATTTATGTATCTGACCTCTGCCCATCTAATTCCATTATCATACTGGTTGTAATAAACTACATCCATGTAAACAAAGCTGGTGCATTAAAGTAGTGTACACCTGTTTTCACACATCAGATTGTGCATTTTGCTGTGATTCAAACAATATTTTACTAATCTAAACTAATCTCTTTGATAAGTATTCTTCACTCAGTGGTTCTCATTAAAAAAAATCTAAAACATCTTATTTTTGTTCAGTTTCGGGTAAATCAAAAGTAGGTTTCCTCAGAATTGTTGCTGATTTGAGCCGGATTGTTCTTTTTCTTTGAATGAGATGTGATTATCTGATGAATTCCACTTTGACATTTTCTGTGTTAATTCCAATCAGATTAGAACTTTATTGATATATGAATAATCCAACTCTGTTGTATTTTGTGGGGGTGCACTGAATGTTTATTGGTTGCACATCTATGTTATATTTACAATATATGTGTTTTTTTTTAGAAGGATTTCTAGTCTTAAAAGGGCTTGACCTGTTTTTCTAACCCCAGAAATTAACGTGCAGCCTATTCATCTTAATTACTATATCTGGTATTCAGAAGAAACTGTTGAGTTTTTCTCTCCATTAATTTGACCCACTTGTGTTGTGGCTGCTAAAACAAAGGGCCACAAATCTGACTTCTATGCCTTGGCAGCAGGCATCTTTTTGGAGAGACAGACCTCAACTAACAAAGGGGGGGGGGGCAGAGACCCTGTATTATTTCTAGATGGGTGACGTATACCCCGGCCAGTGTAGTATGGTTTTGACTCATCAGCATCGTTCAGCACTCGCACTCGTCTGGCTGCTCTATTAAGCTTCCTGTCTGCCGTCATGAAGAAAGCTCATCAGCGCACAAGCTTCATTTACTGCAGCAGGCACAGGGGGGTTGCTACATGACTTTCTGCACGGTTTGTTTGTGGCGGCAAAACATTGCCCGCGTACATTGAGGTTTTTCAAAATTCTGAACGTATAGTAGCTTACCTAAAAATTCCCGCCGTACTCTGATCACTTGACACATGTAAAGAGAGGTTATTTATTTTTTTGTTTCCCCTTCACCTTGCAATATTGCTGAATAGAATTTAAAAGCTTTCATATGAAATATAACCTTGCTGTGTCCTTGAGGGAGGCCTGAATAAAGCAAACGTACAGGCAACTTTTACCCATAGAACATGTTCAGAGAACTTTTATTGAAGGAACCACAGTGAACGTAAATAGGCTTCTATGAATAATGGAAAGCTGTAGTGCTCATATAGCCTTAATGGAAGATACCACATACCATCTCCAGTTCACTCCTCTTTGTTCACCTCATCCCTCTGCAGCATAGTTTTCATCATTATCCCTGCACTCTGTGTTTTAGTGATAAACGGCGATCATACCTCGCGTAGCATTCGCTAGAATCCTCTCAAAAGTATTTCATCACTCTGTTTGAGTTCTTCACTCAGGATTTTTTCTTCTTTTGTTGCTGCTTGTACAGTCAGTGAACAGCAGAGAATAGAGGCTGTGTCTTCTGTCGCTGTTTGGAAGGAAGGCAAACCCCAGAGCTTGCAGGAATGTTGTCCGGCCAGCCTGTTAGGTCATGCTCGGAGCCACTCCTCTTTACTGGAGCAGCACAGAAACTGTACAGGCCTGACTCGTCCTGCTGCCGTGCCGTTTCTGTGCACTGCGTAGGCTGCGGCCACTCGCGGTTTAACAACAGGCCCTGTGATTGCTGACAATCAGTAAATTGATCAATTTGTTGTGCTGGTAAACAGGAATAGAAAAAAAAAATAACCTTGTGTATTTTCAGGAGTTGTGCAAAACACCTCTACACATGTCAAACAAAATAAATATAATGTTTAATATCAAAGTAGCACATGGATAGCTACAACATTCTTTTGGCTCTAACAACTTCCTATGATCTCTTTTTGTTTGTAAACAAATGCAATACAGCCTCTGAAACAGGAACCAAAGCTCTCAAGTTTGTTATGTCAAAGTTGGGAAATAATTTCTTCAGTGGCAAAAACCTCAGTTGAAATAAAAGAGCTAAAAGTGGCTTGTTCTCTGCATGTAAGTACTTCACGTGCTAATGTTTAATTTTATCTCCATAGGGGCGTTTGAAAAGATCAAATCTTGATTTTTAGGCACTTTTCTGACCATTGTGTTGTTGCCTCTAAAAAATGTCACCCTAGTAAATAAATCTTAATATTAGCAACATATATGTGAACTATAAAGAGATTGATTAACTCTGTAGAGATTGGTTGATCAGCTTTTTGTCATTCTGTCACTGGATTATTCAGCGGACTGTTTCAGCTTCCAGGTATCGATTATCAAAACGTCTGTCGATTACTTTCCTGCTGATCGCCTGAACAATTATTTGACTGCTTATGTGAGCACTTTGCATTGGCACTGAAACTGGATGATCGGTTTTCCTGTTTGTGGAGGTGGATTAGTAGGCCACGCCGGTCAAGTGCTCCAGTTATTTGTTTTTAATTAGAGCGACAGTGAGATGGAACGGGGCAGTTTGTTAATTCGGTTTAGAGCCAATCATTTCAAAGGTAGTTTTTGCACCCATGGGCTTTATCATAATGTAGGAAAATGTAATTATTCATACTGTGATATTGATTTAATCGATATTGCCCTGCTGCACTCCCTCACACTGATATGTTCCAGGGTTGACGATTGAGGTTGCATCAAGTTGCATCCTGCTTAGGCCAGGCAGGGCTCCAGTGCGCTTCTTCTGCTCTCCAGTTATGGGGAAATCCCTGCTCCGTGGGGTATCTCCTTGCCAGAAGTATCTGTCAGCAGCCATAATTTGACACCAGGAGAAGGTTGAAGGTGACTCGGAGTGTAAGGTGGCCTAACATGGGTGCAGACTGAAACGTGGAACTGCTTATCTCCACTGGACAGAAGCTCCTCTTGTACTTCCAAATGAAAGATTTTTATCCTGAGCAAGATTATTTTTGTATCCACTGCTATTTGATGACTGGGCCTTTTTTCTGCAGAGCCGCCTAGAATTACTGTGTCTGGGTGATTTATTGTATTTACTGTTTCTAATGGCAAAGCTGGCGGCACGTTGGGCTCGACGGTGCAGCATTAGGAGCGAGGGAACCGTGCACACACATACACAGAAAGATACCACGGCATTGAGAAATTCTAAGATGGGAGTCACCATCATTCCTCGGTTGATACTGCGTCCACCCCCGAGTTGCAGTTATTTTTGCCCTCTCAGTATGTGCCCGCCAGTGGGGAAAGAGCTAAAAAAGCACACGTTCCCTAACCAAGAATATGGCGATATAATTACCGGTTTCTCCATATCCTTGAACCCGAGATGTTAACAAAGAAATCTAACCTTTGATGTTCAACTGTTCACATGGAAACTAATGCCATACAAGGGCCTCACATACTTCCTCAAGGTGTGCTCAGATTCAGGTTAGACTGAAGTAACATCCAAACAAAAGCCAGCTCATATCGAATACACCGACATTGAGAAGTTTTTTTATTTAAGGGTTCTTGTTTTTCCCGTATGAGCCCCTGAAGAGAACCATGTTTATTAACCGAGGCCCAGTCCTCCGAGCTTTGCTCCACTGTCCCCGTTGGACTCGCACCAGAAGCCTCTCTGTGCCCTGCCGGAGCTCTAATTCCCCTTCTCCTTCCTGCAATCACACATCCAGCCTTCATCGGTCTGTGTGGGAGTGCAGGACAGCTGCCGGGTTGAGCCGCAGAGTCGCCTGCCTCCTCCGGTTTTACAGTAAATCGGAGGTCGCCAGTCTGTCACAGTTGTAAATTGGTGTACTTGCCGGATCAAATTGTTGATGTGATATAATCAGCTTTTTTTGTTGTTGTTTTTTTTTTTACTTCTATGCATTTCTTTATACTTTGATTTTATAGTTTACATACAAATACAATTTGACTTTATAGCTCAGTTAGGCTCTGTGTTGCATAGTTTGCTACATTCTGTTCTTCGGCTTTGCAATTCTAAATATTTGACATGTAATCCCTTCGAATACATTTGTAGATACATTTAATGTCAGAATCCAGTTAAAGTAAGAGTGATGGTGTATATCACAGTCATTGCAGTGTTGCTTGTTCCCTCAGTTCAACTTGGACATTTTTTTCAATTTCTTGTACGGTGGGATTGCTCTGATCACAACACCATCATCAGGTCCGATCCTGTTTGAGGCTGCTCGTATTCGTGAAACTGCTCAGACACATCACGTCTGATAGCCGAAGCAGAGTAACTGAGCACAGCTGAACTGCTCGCCGCTCTCGTCAAGGAGAAGCAATGTCAGCTGTGTGCCCATTTTTCGAAACAAGTGCTACAAATGTAAAGTTTGCTTATTGGCTTAAGCTTAATAAATTCATATTGCATTAATGAAATAGTAGAAAGTTGTGCTCCTCTCTGCAATTGACCTTTGGCGGAAGCCCCGCACCTGAACGCAAACGAACCAATAGCATTCAACTACCGACTGCCCCACTCGACCAAACATTCTCTGCTCTGTAGTGAAACATTAGAGCTGGAGACACTTCTTATGTTTTCCAGGCTATTTAGATCATTCCAGATGCAAAAAAATTATGAAACGATGCACCTGGGGCACGTGTAACAGCGATACGAGGAATGCCGAAAGGATAAACAACGGACTTCTCTTTATCTTATTTCCAAATCATGGACAAATGTCGCCTGCGGATTAAGATTTGTAGCACACCCCACACATTCAACACGACAAATATAAAGAACGTCTACATTTGTTCCAAAGAAAGGAAATGTCTTGTACAATCCTAGCAAATCTAGCCACCTAGCTCACCTGATGAACACTGATGTTCGCCGCTTGGTTTCGTATTGTGTGTTGGAGACATGAAGGACCACAGAGGACTTTAAAATGAAGACGATGCAGACTGAGCCTTCTGTCTTTTGATGCTGCGCAGGCCAGAGGGCTCGAGCTGCATCATCGTCTTCTCCCTCGCTCTCAGTGAAAGAGCACTTTAGTAGCTCGGCCTTAAATAGACCTTTTAACATCGTGGGACTCATCATCCCTTGAACTGTTTTCTGTCACTTCGGATCATCTTCCCTCTGCAGTGCGTGCTCACTGTGTCGCACTGTTGCTTCTGCCACGACCGCCCCTCACAGCCACGCAACCTATTTGTCTGTGAAAATGCTGACATTTGAAAAATGGAGCTCTTTGCGAGCGTGCGTCCACGTAGTGCATGTGCGCCACAAGGTTGATGTAATATTAACGCAGCACCCTCTGGTCCTGAAGAAGCCCAACATAGTGCCTTTGTTTGCACCTCCTGCGAGCCAGCACTGCAGTGTCAACTTGACACAAGCGTTGTGACGGCAGAGTGTAAAATGAAGCTCAAGTGGAAACATGTGAGGGGATGAAAACAACAAATCTGTCGGTGTGAAAATTGGGAAAAGGGGGAAGATGTGATTTCATCGTAAGCGGTTTTCTTTGGTTTTTCTTGGCTGTCGGGGCTGAAGGTGAAAAGCGTGACTTATTCCAGATAACCGAGCTGAAATCTAAATGATAGTTTGAGCTGCTCATTGTCACACGCAGCTCCTAATCGCAAACATGAGTCTGCAGCCGTGGATGAGCGAAGTATGAGAACCCCAGACACAATTACAAGTCTGCTGGCTTTTCGCTTTGTAATCTGCTCGTTGAATATGGAGCAGTGAAGGAAAATACACTTTTTGAAAAAGGAGAAAGTGGATTGATTTCTTTAATACTGGCACATGCAGTCATTATGTTATGTTTGTTACAGATGAACTCTCAGAAAGATTGTAGTTGTACGAACTCCGAAACTGTTTACCGTCATCATGTTGAGCGATAAAGCAGAGAAATGACAGCTGGGTTTAAAACTGGGAATTGTACAGCCTCATGTTCTCTCAGAAGGATGAAAAATAAATCCTCTTAAATTGAACCTTAACCCTTTTACTACTAGATTGCCTTGATTTATTTGGATTTTATAGTTGTAGTATAGTAAAAAAGAAAAGAAAAGTGAAATGAGTCAGTGCCTCTGACCTTTTTCCCCAAGATGATTTCAACTTTGAATGTCTGGCGATTCTTTGATATGACTTTGTGTTTATGGCGGTGCTGTGAAGTTCCCGTTACAAATGTGTGACTCACTGGTGAATCTGGTGTATGATTGGATGTTTGTACCACCAGATCCGATCAGTAATGACAGGATAAAGGTTAACTCAGTCGTGATATAAATAAAATTCTTCTGGCATATGGGAGAAATTTGTCTATCAATACCGCATTGACCTACAGCTTGACCGCAGTAACACTTTATATAATATATCTGGCTATTTTCTCATGTTTTACAACCCTGACCATCAGGTACACCGACCCTGTATGTGTTAGGCCTCAGAGCCACTGAAAACACAATTTCCAACTTCTTGAAAATGGCTCCCAAGGTGGAACTTTTCGAAAACACCGATTCCCTCTCCATATAAGCGTTGGAAACTTTTCTGAAACGTTTCTGCCACGGCTGTAGTAGATAGTTGTTCTACACATAACAGATGGATAATAACAAAAATGGCCGCCTCTGTAGTTTTATAGTTGACTCACATGTGATAGCAGTGGAACTTCATTGTGCATATAAACAATCCCAAAAATAAAAAAGTAGATTAAGCTCTGTCATTCAAGAAATTCAACCTTTAACCCAGGTTTAAGCAAACGGGCAACAGCAACTACGGAAACCCACAAGGAATAGTAGAACGGAACGTGAAACATTTTGACAAATTGTGTGGGTGAAAAAACTTCAAATTTGCTAAATAAAAGTCATTTTTAGCTACAAATTCAGTAAATCGATTCAATAAATTTTTTGCCCAGCCCTAGTTACTTTACGTGTTAAATGCAATGTTTTCAGAGTTTATGTAAATTATGTGTAAATGAACATCGTTTTCAAAACGTTGCCATGTAAACATTCCTGACTCCTCAGACACACACCAGCAACCCTCACTGAAATGACAAGTTTGTTTACCTGCTGTACAAAAGCCAGATTCAAGCCCCTCGCTTCAATCCTATACCATGACGTATTACATCTGGAACATGTAGGTTGATGGCTTGGTTGTTCTGTTTGCGAGAAACACTATTTGTTGTTTTGCCTTTTTGTTTATTAGTCTGTTTTGTATTTATATTGGATTTGATGAGAACTGCGTCTGTCTTCCACTTGAACAAACTCCACATTCACAAATATACCCTGTCACTTTCAGTCTGAAATAAATACAGTATGTCTTTGTTTTCTATATGGATTGTTTTAGGAATTTCCCTCTAGAATTAAACTGTCTATTCTATTCTATTCTATTCTATTCTATTTCACCTAAAAAAAAAGATTAAAGAAAAAGGATACCTAACCTGCTACTGAGGATAAGATTACCGTCTGAAATTGTTACCCAAACCTCTGCAGGTTCAAGCAAATCCAACAGAAGTAACAATATCTTCAGGCTGTTATATTTAGCATGGAAGCATGTGTGTGTGTTTATGTGTGTGTGACCTTTGTGAGCTTTGTCCTCAAGAGCTGGTTTTGATATGATTTCATCTTCTCCCACATCCACTTCAGCGAATCACATTGCACTTCATTTGTCACAGGCCTTAAAAAAGGATTGCAAGCCTAAAAAAAAAAAAAACCCTCATGACACATCTGGCTTTAAAGGGAGATGCGTGCTCGTGTGTTATAATGAATATCCGTCAAGCTGCTGTATGCAAAACAAATGTGCCATTTCTTCAATAAATAATGACTATTGGTCCTAATATGAGAACAGTTTAGATTAAAAATGGATCTTCTATCTTCATCTTTTTTTATTTTGATTTCAATGATTTTACAAAAAAGTCCGATTGAGATGAAGACTCAGCAGCCATTTCCGTGGTTTAAACTACAAGACAACATAAATCCCTGAGAGCAAATATGCAAGTACCACAATAAAACACAGTTCTGTCTGCGT
Organism: Parablennius parvicornis; assembly: GCA_900302745.1. Lineage (NCBI taxonomy): Eukaryota > Metazoa > Chordata > Actinopteri > Blenniiformes > Blenniidae > Parablennius > Parablennius parvicornis. The sequence goes on along the minus strand of OMNM01004630.1, from coordinate 27,891 downwards.
AATACTGATGCTGTCCTTGAATCCATTGATGGATATGGATGTTTCTGACTTGAGATCTGTTTGAAAATGATTCCACTACCTGGTTAAAGTGTATGAAAAGGTTTTTAGTTTTTTCTAAAGAGGTTTTTTTAATTTAAGGGCCATTACAAAGCAACCACAATATTTTCTTTTGGAATGTTTCAATGAAGATGCCGCCTGATATAAACACCTACCAGTAACAACGCTCCTTTAGTGTATTAGCAATGTTTTCTTTTCTTTCTATTGTACATGCGGAGAGGAAACGAACAACTTAGCTCATTAGAATTGGGCTCAGCTGCCATTAGGAAGTTTGTGCTGATGTGTTCTTGTAATAGATTGTGAATCCAGCATTTGAAGCCGTATCACTGTCTTCACCAGCTGTTCTGCCTTGGCCGTCTTGTTTTCATACTTTTTGTTGCGTTGTTACTGGTGTAATGGCATGTGTGGAATGTACTTGGCTGGTTATCAGGTCGGCCATCGTGGTGCTGATTGGTTTGTGGTGACTGTGAGAGCAGAAGGTTGTTTGCATTTTAAATGTGAGCCTTTCACTAGCCTCTTCTCCTCCTTGAGCTCTGACTGGAGGCCTCCATATGTGATCATTTTGTTTGTGCGCGAGCCCCAAGGTGGTATGAGTGTCCACTGCATTTTTTTATTGTTATTTTTTTTTCAGTCCTCACTCAGCGAGGATTGAATGGACTCGTTGTGTTGTGGATGTGTTGGGCAACGACACAGAGCGAGTCCCGAGGAAAACACGTGTGGTATTTATAAATTACACACTTTTAAGAACTTCCCTAATTACAACAGTGGCGATGTGAATTTCATACAGATCGCTCTCTAAACATCATCGGTTGATAATGAAGCTGCAAAGAAGATGAAATTGCTTACATTGTCAGTGAATTGTTGTGACCCAACTCATGTCAGTCGTGCAAGCAAAGAAAAGTATGTGTAAAATAACAATATACGCAATGAAGCAACCAATGAATATCTCTAATGATTAAAAAAAAAAATTGTTTTGTGCTTCTAGGGGCAAATTAATCATGTTCATTTTCCTTTGAAGGCTCAGTTCATTTCCCTGGTTTCACTTGTTTCTGTACTTAATTTATCACAAAACAGAATGCGCTGTGTGCACTGGACTTCAGAGTTTGGGCTTGTTTTCCTCTTCAGCCATTAGACTTTCTCTTCTGCCTCCTTTTCCTGTCTCTGAAAAGCCCCAGCGCACGAGATGGATGCCCCATTCTACACTTCTCCTGCTCAGACGGACTGAGGAGCCCCTTATCCAGCAGCGCAATAATGCAGTCAGTGTGAGGCCGGGAATTAAATGCTTCCTGTGTCTCTTTATGGCCAGAGTTGACTCATTGCATTCCTCCCAAGGTTAATGTTTGATAGAGGAGAGACGGCGAGCCAGAGCTTCACAGAGCCGCAGTCTTCTCCATCGGGGGGCGCGGCAGGACGCCAGGGGTCCCCGGCCGGCGTTTCACGTGGATAAGGAAGTGCAGGTCACTCGGCGTCTCGATCAAAAGTAAAGTTTTCACTGGCAGTGGGAAAACATTCATCTCTGTCTGGCATGTACACATAAAACCTAATGCATAATGCTGTTCTTACACATAGGTAAGATTTAGCGATACCTTCATTGTGGTTTAATAGATATGCAGATAATTTTCAGGCAGGATCAGAAATTTTGAGACTTACCAATACAATCGATAAAAAATAAATAAATAAGCAGCAGAAAATGACAACCATGGAAATACTCGTGAGAAGACTCCAAAGGAGGTAAAATGTAAGACCACAATCACATTCTCCCCAAACGGAACTTCCCTCATGTCCATAAATGTTGCTATAACAACGATTGGATTGTGTTTATTTCCTTAAAGCACCAACAGCGTGCAGCAGAGCATTATTATTCGTGCGTACCGAAGTGCGAATTGGCAGTCATTACTTCTAAATTAGTAGAGTGCCATCGTACAGTCAAGCTTAGGATTCTACTCAAATTGCCACAGGTAATAACGTAAAAGACTGTTGAAGTCACACAGTTTGTAGGCCTTTTCATTGTTTCGTAGCAGGAAGATCAACTTTGTTCAGTTAATAGAAAAAAAAGTTCAACATTTATCCTGATGAGACTCCGTGGACTCGGTTACATGTGATACAGTCTTCTGGAGCAGCAGTGGTCCCGCCTGATGTTTGGACTGGGGCCAATCGAGCCAGAGCAAGTTATTTTAAGAGCTGCACAGTCTGGTGCAATCCAAACAGTTATAATTTTCCAGTGGCAATATTTTCCCCGACGCCGTATTTATGGCTGTTTTGAGCACGTTCTCCACTTTAAAGGCATTGTAACAAAGTGATGCTCGCTCCCCTGTATAAAGCCAAGTTAATCATTTCTACTTAAATGGCACCACTTTTTCACCCTCTACTGTTTCATTTGCAAATCTTATCTTCAGTCCAACCAGCAGGACAAGTGAATATTTGTCATCAGCTGAAACATGAATGACTTACTGTACTACTGTACATACTCACCTGCTCAACTCCATGACTCCATACATGACCTCTTAATAGAACTATTGATAACAGAAAGCCCTTTCTTGCCATTTTCTTTTCTTTTTTTCAATTCTAGCGTTCCTTGTTTTTCTTTTTCTTTTTTGTTATCTTCAATCCTAAATTAATCAATATCGAAATCAGAGTTAGACAGTATGTTGGGGAATTATTTCTGTTCCACAGATCTAATGTTAAAGTATGCTAAAAGACACATGGGAAAGATAAAGAATGTGAAATGTTTTAAATAGTAATATTAGTTACACAAACAATATGTGGTGAACAACCACAAGACTGTTTTGATCTTCAATATTATAATATGGATCTCTAAAGCTTCTGAATCAGGTGTTAAACATCACGCTTGGAGACTAAAACCAGCCCATAAGAGTAACCCAGCCTGCCAAACCACCAAGCAAGTTATAAAGATTACAAAGAAAACATAAAGAAACACACAAAAAACTAATTTTGTAAGAGAAACTGACACAACACGGAAACCTGATATTGATGATGCCATGAAAGCTGATAAACGTCAAACAGGAGAAATGTTTTGGACATTTCAATGTCTTATACAGCAGAAGGTGTCATTAAAATTGGCTTCATGTTGAGATTGTAATCATTTTCAGTTGTAATTGTTTGTTTTTTTGTGAAAATATAGACATTTTCATCACATAATTTGTGCCACAACAAAGAAAAAGTTTAAATTTAGTGGTTATTATATCAGTATTTCACTGGTCTGGCTCACTCGAGATGAAATCAGGCTGCATTTGGCCTCTGAACTACAATATGTTTGACAGCCCTGCATTAAATACTTACACAGCCGGTAATTTGATCCCAACAACAGAATCTTTCATTGTGAAGCTCCTGAGAACGTTTGGCATCCATCAAACATTACTGCTTGGCCTGAGATGACGTTGTTTCAGTGTTTTCAAGGTGAAAGTGGTGTGTACAGCCATGCTTTACATGGATTTCAAAATACAATAATTTATTGTTTTGTTTTTTTGTTGCTTGGCTGGTAAAGTAGCTTTAATCACTGAGAACGGGATATTGTGCCAAATTGTGAGTATGAATTCTAGCAAGAATCAAAACATCCCAATTGTAGACCACAGATGTACATAAAGCAGGTTTAGTCAGACCATGGAGATGAAGTTGCTGTAAGCGTTGCTGACACGCCTCCAACTGATACGAGTTGCTGGCACTTGCGCTGGCTGTTTGTAAAAAGGAGGACAAGAGTTTAGTTTGCCACAATCAAATAACACCTTGTGGACTTCATTAGCAGCACTCCAAGTCCAGGATCGCACCGGGCAGGTTGTGGAGGGTTTTTCTCTGCAGAGAGCTGTGACGACGCTAAGAAAATGTTCATAATAACACGAGGCAGATTGAAGCGCTGTCATGACTCATTGTTGCAGGCAGCAGCAGCAGCAGAGCCGCTCGCTATCCGTGTGAAACCGTGATCCAGCCCACTCAAACTCACACCATCCTCTGCATGTAGAGTGAAACGCAGGGAATCGAGTCAATATTCATTCCCTTTTAGATGTTAACCCGCAAAAGAAAAGAATAAAAAAGAGTTCGACGGGAACATTTTGGCTCACGGAGGTGTTCTCAGTCCATATTTGGAACAAATGGGAGCATCTGTACTCTGTCTCTGCATTTGCCTTTTGTGTTCATCCAGAATATGACTCAAGCGTTGCAGCTCTTCCATCATCTCGTCCTAACTACAGAGTGGCACTCCAATCCACCTCTCACTCTCATTGTCTCACTGGTGATTTTCAGCCGCTCAGATGGATTCAGGGGGAAGAATGTCATTTTGATGAAGTGCTGAAAGGGAAACAACAGTGTGCTTATCCCGCTTTCTGCAAACAACGCAGCCTTTACAGACTTCAGCATGGTCTAGATTTGCTTGGCAGCCTGGCTGTGTAACCCCTGTAATACCGGATGGACTGTGTCTGGCTTTTGTTTTTGTTTTGAGTTTTTTGTCGCGAGCCAGGTTATATGTAGTGAAAAACAACTTGAAGTGATAAGAAAACACTCCAATGAAAACATTTCCACAGGAACACAGTTATGACATTTTATTGTGCGCTCAAAATTTATGATGTCAGAATATATATATATTTTTAATTTGTTTTCCTCATTAAGGGACATTCATTACAGCACTGTTATATAAGTGTAGGCCGTAGCGACTCCATAGTTTGTGATGATTGAGTATTAACCAAATTTGGATCAACAACAACAAAAAAAGAACATTAGTCCTAAATCATGTAATAAAAGCATTCTGCTATTGGAGAAATCAGGACCTCATTCTAATGTAAACTCACTTAAAGTAGGTAAATAAGCTGTAATTGAGTTCTCAATGAGTTTAACCTCATTTATAGACGTTTCCCTTTTATTGAATATACCCATGTTGATATTGTAGCCTCTTTGTTATTGTCTGATATGGTTCATACATAAGGCTCCAGTAAACCTACAGAAAAGCCCAATTTGGGCTCAAACTGGGGAATGTTCTGATTGTGAGACAAGAGCACTAACCACTTCACCAGCATGAATCCCAGTAATACAGTTTATTCATTAATAATGTGAAATGATTCACACCAAAGTGTAAGATGATATTGCTGAAATGGGATTATTTGCTGGCTGTCTTTTTAAGCATAAAGTCTCCTTTTATCACCTGTACATTGTTCACTTTCTGTTCACGCTGCAGTATATTTAATATTCAGCACACATACGTGTGTGCAGTTGTGGAACCATGTAATGTAATGTAATATAATGTAATGCTGACTCAGACCGAGTGCGTCAACAGCTGCTGCCTGGTACTGGAGAGAGACAGTGCTGTGCAAAGGGATGGGATTTTGGTTGTTGGAGGGGGGGCTGTCAGTGGGGGAGTGAAGAGGTTAGATTAAAATAGAAAAGTACAGATTGGCTTTTTATTTCCCATCATGCCACACATATTGATTTGACATCATCCTATTTCAGTCCTGACAGAGGGAGTTGTTGTCAGAAGTTGCCTCTCCAAGTCTTTCTTTGAAGTCGAGCCTTTTGATGATAAGCTCGCTAATATTCAAAATGCCAAAACGCTGGAAACGTTGACTCTATTTTTAACATCCAGTGTTGTAAATCACAATCAGAGTGTATCTTGACGATCCTATCTTTTGTGTCTTTCAGGCCCAAATCGCCTTCCTACAGGGGGAAAGGAAAGGCCAGGAGAACCTGAAGAAGGACCTCGTCAGGAGGATCAAAATGCTGGAGTACGCGCTGAAGCAAGAGAGGTGAGTGCCTTCCTGCCCACTGCTGCCTCAGCCCGCCCACAACACACTCACCTCAGGTAGCGTGCAGAGTTTCCATGCTTTGTATGTTCCTAAAAATAAATTACTGCCTCTTAAAGAAATATGGAAAAGGATACCATGAATCTCTCGATATTTGTACTGGTCAACAAATCAACATCTGCTGCACCTGTGTGTTGCCATAGAGCGACTCTCTGCACGTCGTAGTATGTAACGTTTGTAAAGAGGCTCCAGTTTCCTCTTGCTCCCCCGATATTAGTCCGATGTCTCAGCTGGTGACAGCAGCAGCAGATTGCCGGAAATTCCCCAGAGTCCAGCTGGTGTTATGTCTCCGTTGGTGAGCATGTGTTGGCACGAAGGCTTTGTTTGCTGTCTGATGTCGATCACTTCTCACTGTCCTCTGTAGACGAACAGGATGACGGAGAAATGAAGGATCGTGGTTGTTGCCGTAGCTTTATTTCAGCTGAATTGCATTGCTCTCCGTCGCTCTCAGTCAAACAAAAAGGCCCCTGTGGCATCACGGGGCGATAACACACTTTTCTTTTCTTTTACACACCTGGCTGCTCCCTGGGAGAAACCTGTCAATGGTTTTAACATCTTTGTAGGTGTGATGCAAAGCAATCAAGCATATCATCCTAAAGGCCTGAACAAGTAGACCTCAATGTGTGTTGGTGTTCTATGTTGCACATCACACGCTGTTTCAACACCACACAGGATGAACATAACTGAGCTGAGATCAGGTGTGGAATTTCATGAATGCAAAGCTTAGAGAAGGTGTGCAGACAAATCAGTCAAGTCCTCTGCTTCTCGGATAAATAAAGGTTACATGTAGGAAAATGAAAACTTGAATGACTAACAAATGAAATGGCTGACTGCAGGCACCGTAATTACGTCTGGGAACAGTGAGATTGTCTAAAGTAATAAAAGCTTTAACAACGAGCAAGCGAGACAGGTGCCAGGATGCGTTAGTGCCGTGTTGTTTCTCAAAGGTTAGTTAAATTCTGCCCACCGTGCTCTTTGGGTAACATCTTCCTTGGTTTCTAAGTCATTGTCTGGCTGTTTGTAGTGTATATTTATCTACTTTATTCCAGTGAGATCACCTCAGAGTCTGCCATTGGAGCAACACTTAACCCAGAATTACTACCACTTTCCCCAGTTGCTAAGCAACAGGTCACGTCTCTGAGGGTATCTCAAAGCAATATCAGAAGTGGCTCTCGATGTGGGATGCACCCAATTTAAAGGGAATTTGATTTTGATGGGGGTTGCTTCCTCAGCGTCAGAGCAGAGTAGTGGGGGCAGCACGAGCTGGGAAGGTGTCAAAGCTCTTTGCGTATCGACTCTTCACCATTATCGTATATATGTGTGAAATAGACTGCACTAAATATGCATTTACATTTATTCTTCAGTAAGTTATAGAACTTGTACTTCTTTACTGGCATAATGAAATCTTTTATTTAATTTCATTTTATTATATTTTTTTGTATATGATTATCTGTAAAGAATGGTAGTGAGGAATTGACTTTCTTCTAGTGGAAAACACATTTTAACTTGTTTATTTACCGTACCTCAACAAATACTCATAAAGTACTGCACACGCAAATGTGAATTATATTCGATAATTCTCACTATGTTCTTAGTCTTAACAGCAAAAAAGAAATAAATCTATTCTGTAAATACTTAAAGTGACTGCCAACGAGACTCGACTGTGTTTGTTAGAAATGGAGTCAGCATCAGTTTGGATGATTTTCAAAGCTTATGCAGATACGGTGCATAATGAGGTTTTTAATATCTTCTTGCTGGACCTGTTTGATAAACCTCATCTGCCTCTTTGTCTCCCTCCCCTGTTCTGTGTTTCTCTTCACTTTCAGAGCGAAGTACCACAAGTTAAAATACGGGACAGAGTTAAATCAAGGTGACATGAAGCCTCCGAGCTACGACTCGGGTAAGTCTGGGAGCTCAACGTCCTCCTCCTCCTCCTCCTCTTCCTCCTCCTCAATAAATCTCTTATTGTTGAGTTTGCATACTTGCAGTGACGGGAGTTACGTATGCGAGCGCTGCGTTCATGTCAAATCTTGTTTGTCTGGATGAATTTCTTCACACTGTCTTTGCCTGAATTGTGAAAGAGAATCTGTTATAGTAAAGATAAGAAAAGCACTCATAATCATATATTTAAACTAAAGCACTTGAAATCCTATATTTAAACTAAAACAAGAAAAGGCAGTTCAGAACAATTAATGTGTATTATACTTATATTTTCTGTATTTGCCAGGTTTGGGAGCTAAAGATCTTTATAGTTTGATTCGTCAAAACCCTTTCCTGCTTTGGATACGATAGCAGGGGAGAACTGACTAATTTTGGCGGCTCATCAGAATTTAAAGTAAAATTTTTGTCATCTACATAGTTTTTTGTTATTTATCAGGTGATTTCTTTTGTAGAAAGTCGTGGATGTGAAAACTGTTGAAAGGGACACTTATGCACCTTTCACAGTAATAGAGACGGTATATAAAATGAAAAGTGGGGGTGTTCTTTACTAAAATTAGACATCGAATACAAAATTTAAATTACAGAAACAGAGTTGTCTGTCTAAAACAAGTCAACACTCACCTGTAACCTCATATATACCCCCCCGCCCCCTACTAAAAGGGGCCATGATGAAGACATAATCAGTACATTTTACTTCAGTGGTCATTATGTTACAGCTCGTAGGTGCCACTTGATTTAATGCAACGAACTTTACAGGAAAAATTTATTTCTGAGTGCTCATCACTCTGAAAGCTCTTTGTGTTAACTCATACTGGTAAAAAGACAGAGTCCTCTTAAGCCAGCGAAGATGGTCCGTAAGAGCTTGGAAATATGGAATTTTGAGCATCAACAATTCAAACACAATCTGCTGATGAAGGACAATCAAAAAGCTGCAGTGTATTGACTAGGTAGATGCCGTGTTGGCAAATGAATGTAGATTCAAGAATACAATTCTAGTCACCTGTATCTTACGAAGCTGTTTAAATGCAAATCTCTCTACATAGGTTAAAACAATGTCATGATTATTATACTATCTGTTGTTTCTTGGATGCATTGCAAAATTGACACAATAGATGAGAGGAAAAATCCCTCAATTCTACACGAATGAAGCTCATGAATAAAACGCAGAGCGACTGACAGTCTCACACGCATACATTTACACCAATGGGTAAGATTGTGAGATTTTGTCGAAAAAATTACATTTATACGGGAAGAATCTGCAAACTTTGTAAAGAAAGATGCTCAACCTGGTATTATTCTCCCTGTGAGGCAAGAGTTCAACCACGACACCATCATGTGGCCACGCAAGTCGTAAACTCCGAAAATGCTGCTTCAGCTCTTGAACTTTGAGCCTTTTGTGTTCCGGTGCCTTGTTTCACAGTTATCACTGGTTTCAGCGTGCTGCTTGTTTTTGTTAAATTATTGTAGTTTAATTGGCCTCTTGTGTTTAAGTCCTCTGTCATTATTAAGTCAGATTGCGATATTTCCTCTCCTTTCTCCTCATCTCTATTCATGAGGGCTGTTCAAAGCACCCCCAGCCCTTGATGTGTTGATGAATGAGCGAGGTGGGGTGAAGGAGAGAGGAGGTGTTGGGTGAAGGTGGGGTGGGATGTGTGTGTGTGTGTGTCGGGGGGTGGGGACGT
>OMNM01004622.1:10172-20558 GCA_900302745.1 Parablennius parvicornis | reverse complement strand
CACAGGCTCAAGTCTGTGCTTATTGTGTGTTTATGAAATGAATCAATTCCTCATCTATCTACCAAACAAACTGAAGCACAACACAGCTCCACTCTGAGGAATGCAACAATCCTTAACATTTAAATAGGGAGTTTTCAATAGACAGTTTGGGGAATGAAAGAAAAAAAAAATCTACCTCAGGTTTTGATTATAATTTCAAAACTGACTGATGTGTCATTTCCCTTCGGAGAAGCAGCGGCAGGAATGCAACTTCCTCAAAAATCAGAAAAGAAGCTGGTGAATAAAGTGATATCATAATGGAAGAATGACAGCTGAAAATCTGAAACTGGGCTTTAAAGAGGATTTTTGTCGTATATAAATAAACACTCAGAGCTGCTGTCTCATCAGTGGGTGGAAATGATTAAAAGCATCTTTCTCTCTCCTCATCTGAGTGAAGTATGCACTTATTGTTGTGAAGGCATTTTCTTTGATTGAAACACCAAATTGCATTAAGATGAAAAGAAAAAGCGGGGAATTCTATTACTGAAGGAGAACTCTTGTATTATTTCCCTCCTCTATTAAGTTGTCAGATGCTGAGATCTATAAATGGGTCTAGTTAGAGGCTGACAGAACATACTGTGTTCACGTTATTGTTTTTATTTTTTTCCTTTGTTTACATTGATTTGCATACCATTATTCTGAGAGACATTTTAACAAGTCAGAAACTAAAAAGAAAAAAAAAAGCTCCTGTGAAGAAAGAAGAAAGTAGTTCTGTGAATTGAGGAGTGAATCTTCTAGGGTTTTTTGACATATTTGGACAAGCTTCATCATCTTTGAAACAATGCCAGAACTAAACTTGTTGTACTGTGTGCTGTGCAGGGACATACACAAATGTCACAGGAATTGGAGGTTTGATGTTTGTTAAGAAACCTTACGTGTAAAAAACTAGTCCCAGAATAGAAAACAAAATAGGGTAATGCAAAGATTTAAAGGTGAATTTTGCTTATACAAAATTTTAAAGAAATCAAAGTCTGCGATAGGGAAACAGTTGTTACTGATAAAGAGAGCTGGATGTAAAAACAGAGACCCCCAGTTCAAGGTGACACACCTTGAACTGAAGAATATAGCAAGAATCAAAGGGCTAGCATTAAAAAAAAGAAAAAGTAATTAATGAGTCTACCATTAGTACACTTGACTACCATGACTGTCTTCTCTTTCCAAGTCAAGACAATTATAGTATTGCAAAATGGTCCAGCTCAAATACTGAAAATGTGAATCAAACCGGCCCAGTTGTCAGGTTTTTCACTTCAAAACACTAGTACTGCTTTACAGCACTGAGCGCTTTAAGTACAAAACACATTTCTGTTCTTCTGTTTCATTATGAAACTTCCAGATCACATGTCTTCTGAAGCAAACCTCCTTTTTTAATCCTCAAAGTCGAAACCAAACATTATTTCATTTATTTGCTCCAAATATTTGGAACAAGCTCCCAGAAACTTGTAGGATGACTCCAAGAACTTTCTGTCCACTGCTGCTTTCTCATTCAGTCAATCACTCATTTTATGGATTTCGCTTATATGGCCCCCACGGCACTTTCCATTGTTAGCCTCGTGAACACACGCACACACACACACACACGCACGCACACACACACACGCACACACACATACGCACTCACACACAAACACACATGCATGCATGGAGAGAGTTGTTATGCAAGGTGTTCAGTACTCCACTACAAGCAATTTTGAGTTCAGTGTCTTGCTCAAGGACACATCGACATGTGGACAGATGGGGGATCGAACCTTCAGATTGAGAGATGACCCATCCTACCAACTGAGCCACAGCTGCCCTATTACTGACAGTATCCTGTATTATGATGGAATTATATTTTTATGTCTGTTTTATACTTTTCTTCTTGAGGCTGTTCATGTTTGTTGATGCAATGTGCTCAACATATCAAGTTGCCTTGCCTATAAAGATATATTTCTAACGTGGGCAGCAGCAGCAACACACACAGAGTGGGAGAGTGGTAATGACTGTGACATGCAGTGAGACGTTTACAAATATATGAACCCCAACAAAGAAACCTAAACTTGCCATTCAATTATCAGACTTCACACTTACTATTCATAGTTTTTCATATCAGCACACATGCTCTGGATTATTTAAAAAAAAAACATTTTAAATACACTCGCAATTTTTCTTTTGTTGACTTAGGTTCCCCTGTATCTAATGCTTCCAGGTTTTATGGTGAAGGTCCAAAAATTTGAAGTTCAATCATTTCGTGAAAAAAAGGTCAGGCTAGGGTGATTGTCCTGTGTGGAGTGTGTATGTTGTCGTGTTGACTGAAGATATCCAAAAACATTATTTAGTACTACTAAAAATGACTAACAGTAAAAAAATGAGTTTACTGTTTTTGTGATTTTTCTTTCATTATTATTATTTCATTGTGTATTTTGCAAATGCTCCAAAAATCACATGTTCATTTTCAAAAACATGAATGTCACCCAAGCCACATAATTACATGTGTCCTTTTTTTTTAGCATTTGTTGAAATGAATGAAAGGGAAAGTCAATATTCACTGAACGGAAATGGATGTGAGCGTATACCAGAGAGAGAGAGAGACAACAATAAAGATCTGCAGGAAATGAGGGGTGAAAAAGGTCCCCAGCCATCTCCAGTGAGGGATGTTGCAATTACATGGTCAATGCATTAAACTTTTAGGCCACCGAGGTGCTGGGAATTTCATGTCAGCATCACACGGACTAATAATTCTAATCCGACTCAATGAGATTAACCCTTTAGTTTATGCTAATCAATTAAAATGTGCCGGGATTAACCCTGATGTTGCTCTTCAGCATTGCAAATGGTTTGTCACCATGTTGAATTAAATTGAAAGTCATTGTAGACTTGAAAATATATAGGAGATTGTCACTGAAAATTAGGATCAGATTTCTTAAAACATTTTGTGCAGTAAATGAGCTGAAACTCACACCACAGCAGTCAGTGCACGTCCTCCCAGTGGGTTGTATTTCAAACAAATTAGAAAAATTAAAATACAAAAACAAAAACCCATGCGTCATGGAGTAGCACAAAAATTGTTCCTTTTCGCTTGAGAATAGCTTCCTCTTTCCTTTGGGGTTGACTAAGCTTGTGCATACTGCGGAGATTTAATGTGGGTGGATCACAATCTCTTAGCGTTACCTGAGTCCAGAATGAAACTCTGCACAAGTCTTCATTGAGCTTTCACTCTCCAGAGGAAGTCTTAGCGATAGTGATAGTAAAGTGCTGATCTCAGCTCATTTAGACTTTGCTTATATCTGTATACAGAAACATTTTCCTTAAATGTTTTTCCTTCGGGGGATAAAAATTGTTAAATGAAATCATAACACAATCAATATATTCCTGCAGTGAGTTTTCAAAGACAAAATGAGGAAAAGCTCATTCTTAGTGTCAGACTCAGCTCTATTTCTATTCTTATTATATGAACATGAACGGCAAAATAAAGTTACTTGGTTTTTTTTTTTTTAAATAATGAAGAATATAAATAAGTAAATGATAAAAGTATCTATTCGGCTGATTCAACTCTTTTTTTATTTTATTTATTTTTTACATCTGATGCCATTCTTGTTGCAAACAGGATGCAAACTTCAATATCCCACACAAAACACCAGAACTTAAAAAGCTACACAACTAGAAGGACCGTGTATGACAAGTACTGTAAAATAACAAATATCTATATTACGTAGACGACGGAAAGAAAACCTACAGTTAACATACACTAACTAGAACAATAGAAAACAGCACTTGCAAATGCTAAAGGCAGCACTAAACATGAATCATCTATACTGGACATTATATTTTAAGTAAGTCTGTCCCTTAAAATGTGTCAGCCTCTTTCAGTAATATTTTAGCAGGGTCATCCAAAGCTGTTCTTTTCTGAATGATTGATGGGAATGTGAAATTGTATAAATTCAGCTGCTTCAGTTTTACAATTCTCTGTGTGGGCTTGGAAATGTTTTATGGTTCTTCTCAGCTTCTTGTATTGCTCCTCGGCAGGGCACTATCATCCGTGTGCTTTTGCTCTCCAGATCCCTCCATTGTTTTGATTGAGGAAAAAAATTAAAACAATCCCGGCCCCGTGCAGTTCTTGCTGTCTGAGAAGTGACAGCTTAATGGAAGGCTATTTCCTGGAGGCCGGCCCCACTGAGGAGACATCGTGCTGTTTGCCAGAGCTATGAGAACAATTCAAATTAGACAATTTAATTTGGTCATACACATGAGGGAGAGGGCAAACACAAATTAACTGAAGGAGGCTGATAGTCAGAGTTTGTAAATCAGTTAAATTAAAAATCTGATGCTTCTTTTTTTTTTTCATTTGACAACCGGTTCATTAATATGTATGTTGTCAAGACATCCAACGTCTTTCAAGAAATTATGAAGGCAACGCTACTGTACTGTAGAGCCAATTAACAAAAAGACAATGGAGAGAAAAGTGTCTGTGGTGTTTTGGATTTGAATTACTGTCACTGGATGAATTATTTGCAGCACAGTTGAGAGCATCCTAGCAGCGTTCGGAGCTTCTTGTGGCATGCATGTTATTATCAGCCGCTCCAGCTCATTGTTCTTGCACTTATGTGTTTGTGCCCCGTTGTGGACACTCTTTCTCTTGACGAAGCTCTCTATATAGATTGCTATGACAAGGTATTTCTTCAAATATTCAATTAAATTTCAGTGAAATATATACAATATGTTGGGTTCTAATCAGACATTTATAAACAAATAATATCTCCATCTGCCTGGGCTAATCTACATTCACGTTTGACTCTCATGGTGTTGGGGATTCCTCAAGAGAAACTATATACTGATGAGCTCCCTGGAGAATTGTTTGCCTTCAAGGCATTTTTTTGTTCATATTTTCACACGCGATGCAGCGATGAAATGACGTATGCCAACTGGAAGATAGCAAAGAAGAATCGCTGCAATGTGACAGACAAAGGGAAACCACTGGGTCTGTGTGATGAGGTGTTTACATAGCGTATTTACACTATTGGTTGGTATAGTTTGTTAACTTAGACACAGATCATAGTGGATTACTTTGACTGATTGTTCGTCTGATACTGGAGGAATACACATCTTGAAAAAGGATCCAAAAATATGCCTCAAAAGACCTGAGTACTATGAGTGTTTTCTGTATAAGTGGTACACATGGAAAAAAAGGAAAAAGCTTTACCAATTGAAGACAGTTTTTGTTAAATACTGATGAGAAAATACTATCCATCGTTCCAACCATCACCTTTCCCATTTAGTCTGTATGGGGTTAGGGAAGCAGTAGAGAGCAAAGAATTTTATTCCAACTTATTCCAGTTCTTCTGGAGGGATCCCAGGCCGCTCCCAGACCAAACCAGCGACATAATCTCCAAAGCAAGTCCTAGGCTGACTCCAAGGCCTCCTCATAGTTGGATGTGCCCGGTAAACCTCTGAAGGGAGGCGAAAAGGGGGCCTCTTAATCAGATGCCCGAACCATGACTGCTCTGAATGTGGAGGAGTAGTGGCTCCAGTTTGTGTCCCTCAAGGACGGCTGAACTCCTCACTTCATCACGACAAGTGACGCCCACCAACCAGCGGAGAAATCTCATTTTGGAGGTGCTGATCCACATTCCTTCTGTTTCACACTCGGCAGCAAAGTGTTCTAGTGAACGCTGGGGGACCTTATGAGAGGAGAACATCATCTACGAAAACAGAGGTGCCCCCCTCAGACCCCCCTACATGACGTCCTCCTGGCCACGGCTACACCTCAACACTCTGTCCATGAGAATCACAAACAGAATGGGCAGCAAGGTACAGCCTTGACAGAATCCAGCACCCATCTTGAACAAGTCTGTCTTAATGCTGAGTCTGTGGACGCAGCTCTCACACCAGAAATACAAGACTCGATAGCCTGTAACAGAATTTCCGGTACTCTATACTCACTAAGCACTGCCCACAAGACCTCTGTGGGGACATGGTCGTAGTCCTTCTCCAAATCTACAAAACACATGTAGACTAGATTGGCAAAGTCTCATGGCCCCTAGATATTCTGTGAGAGGGCGAGCAGCTGGTTGATTGATCCTCGGCCGGGAGAGAAACCACACCATGTTGCTAAACAGCGTAAGAGAGCGAAGATTCACGTGGTGTTGTGTAACAGAAACAGGAATGCCAAATACCTTCATGAGTGTTGATTTTATTGTGATGAACTTTACATTTAGTCACTAATCTTGAAATTGGACCTGCAGGATAAGTGAAATAGCAAGAGAGAAGTTAAAAAAGTGGTAAAGAAGCCAAATAAAACTAAATTGAAAGTCTTACAATCAAAGTTTATAAAAGGCGACGAAATGTAATATACTCTTGGGTTTCATATGATATTAAAAAAAGGATTGTAGTGCATGGTGTGTGGGCTGAGCAGCGCTTCAAGCAACACTGACATGTGAGAAGGTTGACCTTAAGTATAATTCTTACTGAGATGGGGAGCCGTTGAAGTGAGTGCAGAATGGGTGTGATATGTTCGTACTTTCACTTTCATCAGGCTTTTGGCAGCACTGTTCTCAAAGTATTGCCATTTTTGCCAGAGAGCTTGATGAGTGGTACATTACAGTAGTCCATTCTGGAGGAGACAAAAGCTTGGACTTGGTTATTTTTTTGTGTGCATTAGGTGAGGTGATATGAGATGCAGTTCTTAGTCCTTGCTAATGGCTTGTTCAGTGTCCTTACTTATTATTTCATAACACAGAAGTATTATGTTACATATAACATAATACTCCACCTAAGGCTCCACCTCGGAGGGGCCAGAGAGTGAAATCTGGGGTTCAGGGGGATGTCTAGTCCCTGCATTGTTTTGATCTTAATTATTTAGAAGGTAAAACTGTTGTCATCATCAGTTAAAGCTTCAGCCAGCAGCTTCTGTTTGAGATCCATCTATGAATTAATTTCTCCAGCTGTGGCCATTGTGCTTTCAGCCAACAATTAGCCTCTTTTGTATTTTTTCTCCATCCCTCACAAGTTTCTCAAACACTCTATCTGCTGTTGAATATCTGCTGTGTAGGATTTGTGTTTTTTGTTGACATTTAGCTTGTGCTGTCAGTCAAACATGGTCATAATGGAGGTTTTGCAGTGTTGCCATCTTCTGCTGTCATCTAGTGACACAGATAGTATTTATTGGGATAGTTCGATCAATAACACACTTCCTACAAGTTTCATGAGCACCCAAACAACCAAAAAAGTTTCACTGAAATGTACACATATACTGACGAGCCACTCAGTGTGAACTGTAGACAGAGTGTTTCAAGCTCTGTGAGCATGATACTTCTTCCATACATCAAAAGAATAAAACAAAAAACAAAAAATTATTATTCAAATCCAGTCACGGTTTACAGTAAGCCGCCACAAAGTCAGGGAGCATGCTTAAACTATTTAAGTAAATGCTCTATTTTTCATTTTTCCACTTTTCATTTTGCATTTTGGCTCCATATACCTAAAATACTGAATCTGAAAAACAACATTCCTGCAAAGCCCATGCCAGCATTTCTTTGGTGAGCTGTTGGAATGTTCAGATCGTGATGTTAGCATTTTGCTTAAATGTCAAGAGCAGCACCACAGTTCAACCAGCATGGCTCGTGACTTGTTTTCAACTGAGTGCCGCCCTACACTATATGCTGACTCTTGTATTTAACTGAAATAATGCTACTGTGTCACAAATATTTAACTAATACCATTAAGAAAATAGTGTTGCTATAGTGGCAAAAAGTAATCCACTAGTTACTCCTGCATAGAAAAAAAAACTACATTTATCTTATTTCCCAATTAGATTCTATTTGCTCGCAAATAGTAAGCAATCTGGAAAAGGTCACTACTAAAAACAAGGCCATATATCTCGATACAGTGCGGCAGTCAGTGGGTACTTTCTGCTACTATCACAGTGCTAAAGTTAAAATATCCATCTCCCCACTACATGCGTCTAATAAAATAAGATTCCCTCCACAGATGGAGCCCTTTTAGATCCGAAGGGGTCTCGGAGGGTTGACGAACTGACAGGAAGACAAGTGAGACAAAGGCTCAGTGCCGCCATTTGATTGATGTATCATCTCCAGTTTCCCAAGCTGTCCTTATTGAACAGAAATAATTCCCATCCATATGGTCACAGCACATGTGAACTCACACACAGGACATTTTATTTGAGAGTTACTCTGCTTGTCTGTGGAAAGAGATGTCATCAGTATGAGCAGCCACATGTGCTGACGAGAGATGAAAAATGGCACTGCTTGGAAAGGTATATGTGTATGCTCACCACATGTAAACCCGTAATATAATATAAACAAGAAGACAAAAGATAAAACCAAGGAAACTTGTCCTTCTTTGGGGTTGTTATCATCTATCATATCATTGTAGGCTGCAGAGTAAATGTGCTGGCTCATTAGAAAGCTTGTCAAACACTTTTTCCCATTTTGTTGAATCACTGATCCATGGATACAAAGGTTTAGTGCAGCACGCCAGTTCAATGAAATGAGACAGAAGCAAAGAGACTCAGTAGGGAGCCATATATGTCTGACTTCAGTTTGATTAGATCTCCTCTTTGAGACTGGGACTTGTACAAGAATGTTTTAGATATGACAGTTTTTTTTTTTTTTTGCAAGATATTCTCCGACCTTCAACTTTTAATTTGTGGTAGAACTCTGATCTTCACTGAAAAACAGTTACAGATACAAATGTCTTTTTTCCCTCAAACACAATTAATGTAAAAGCTTGTGATGGTTAGATTGAGGCAGAATTAGGATTATTTAGGGAGGCAGACAGACTTACTCGGTAGTCTGGTAGGTTTATAAAGCCTTGGTCCCACTGCACAGTGCACGCTGGAGTGGGCCAGGGCGGTACGGAACGATAGGAGAAAAAGCACCCAGACCCAACTCTTTTGCGCGGTCCCACCACAGAGAGTATGGTTAAAATGTAGGCAGGGTTGTGAATGACACAGGTATGTAACGTCATTATACAACAGTAGTCGTGGGACCAACATGGAAGTTGTGCTCATTTCAAATGGCAGTGTCCAGCTCCTGCTAAATCTCCGTAAAAAGACAGGAGGGTCTGCAAAGCGCCAGAATATCGCTATGCTGTGTAGCACGCTGACATTTCAATAAACCAAGTTAACAAAACAACCAGTGAGCACAAAATGGCTTAAGTAAACAATAATGTGAGGGTTTACGGCCGATGACATTTTTAAACAATGCGGCTTGTCGAGAGTGACAATGGTCACTACCAATCAGCAGACAGCTGCATTGTTGCTCCTCCTTATTGGACCCGTTCTATTGTGCAAGGTACCTCAACAGGGGTGACGAAAAATCCTGAATGTTGGTTACGGTTGTTAGAAAGCATCCACAATTTGTCAGTGACGATGCACGGCAACCTGGGACCGCCCCGCCTGGGCACGTAGAGTGCCTTGTGACCGCAGCTTAAAAGTATCTTCTACATAGTTAAGTTCAGAAAAGAACCAGGGTGAGTTTTAGATCAGCATGTTCCGCCCTTCACTGGATCCAGGTGATGTCCTAAATCCACTATGTAAATGTAAAACCCCCATGAGCTTAAAGAAAAACATTGATGGGTCACGCTGCTGTAAATCCACACAAGCAGTTTTGGTTCCTGAATCTAATAAAAGGCAGGTGAAATATACCTGTCCTACATTTACTGCTCAGGTTTGCAGTGCTAATTGAGGAGATGCTTTCTTGGAGGCCACATTAAAGTAGTAAAGTACTAAAGTAAGTAAATTGACTAACGACTGTTTTCCATGGTCCTTCAGTAAAATTAACTTTTGGCAATACCTGCTTGTTCACTGCAGATATTTTTTTCGATACCAACAGCATATCGTTTTTCAGGACAGACGCACTAATTTATGACCTACAAATATCTCGCACAAAGCCGTTGGCATCAAACTTTTACTGATAATTCTCCTGATTGACAGATTTATGGAGTGGGAGGCCCGCGATCCCCACACCCAGAGGAGAGGAGCCTTCTGCACAGGCTCCCCATGCTGTCAGGATTATTTATGAATGTAAATACTGCTTCCTCTGCCTAGTAATTACTTTAAGAGCGCACTTCAATTAGAGTAGCTAATTAGTGTTTATCGTGTTTATGTTTTTCCTATCCTCTTTCTCTCTCTCCCTCTCTCTCATGTGTTTGTGTTTCTCTGTCTGTGGCCATGCATTTACTGTCATCTGTTACATCTGCTACAGAAGAGTCTGCCCATGCAATGCCTCGCATTTGTGAATTAATGATGTGGTATAATTTAATAATTAAATAAGTCTGCTTTGAAGTGTGAGAGTCATTAGGCTTATCTGCTGTACTCCTTGACTCACACAGGGACAATTTGCTCCTTTAAGT
>OMNM01004609.1:20618-40874 GCA_900302745.1 Parablennius parvicornis | reverse complement strand
ACACACACACACACACACACACACACACACATAAATAAGAGAAAAACCTCCTAATTTGAGGACAGCCTCCCCTCTCCAAATACTGATCACGGTTGCTCTGCCTTCCTATATCATGCCGCTTTCTGTCCGCATGAGGGGGCAGGAGGAAAATTTACCGCCGCGGCTGATTAATGTGAAGTAATTGAGCGCACTGTGCGGACCGTCCAGGCCGAGCGTTGCGGGGCCTCTCGCTTTGAGGCCTGCCGACTTGACGGATGGGCCATTAGCGGCACAAGAGGAGGAAGTCCCCGAGGCTCCTCTCTCTTCAAGTCTCCTGACCCTCTTTTTCTTTAAAATAGACTCGACCTCTTCGGTTCTATCATACCATCAAGACTCTCCTGCGGGAGCTTCACAGTCTGGACGGTTTTGATTGAAAGTCCAGTTGCTTTTATTTGGCATTGACTGACGGTGTTACTTCTAAATCAAGACTTGATGCTGAATGGGAGAAACATGGACTCATGATTATTGTGTCATTTGAAGCATTGTGAGGACATTTCACTAGAAGGTTTATTAAATGAATAAAATCACTTGTTTCCTTATACTTGTGCACATTAACTTTGTAAGCAGAGTCTCGGTTCCTGGCCAACAGGCACACGACACATCCTCAGAATTCAAGCATTTAAACACAATTAACAGTATACAATAGTTAAAATGATCAAATGCAGATTATTACAGACAAAATATAAAAGATAAAATGCAATTTTGTAATTCAGATTGCAATAATGTGCAATACAACTTTAAGGTGCATTTATCCACTATAAAAACTTAGAAAACATGAACACTGATTAATTGAACTTCGCTATTTGAAGAGTAATAAAGAATTGCTATTTTGGTTTCTATTTGGAAGCTTTGATTCAGGTCAATTAAATTTTATTTTGATAGTGCCAAATATCATTTCAAGGCACTTTTGCAGAGAAAAACTCAACAAACTACTCATTATCAGAGAGGGTGGGAAAGGAAAAAGTCATTTTATCCGTAGGAAACCTGCAGAACCAAACTCAGAGGAGACTTTTTGCTGTTCAGGTTGGAGTTAGAGGTTAGAAGGAGAGAAAGAAAAGGACAGACAGATTGACTGTGGGAAAGAGTTCACACCCTGGTTGAAAATGTAATGAAAATGTTGATTAGATTTCACAAAACCAAGCAATTACTAGAGAAAACGACCATAATCTCAACATAAAGTCAATTTTACTGAAACTTTCTTGTGCATAATACAGAGAAATGTACAAAAACAAAATTCTTCTATATCTTCTGCATTATCAGTGTTTTGACAAACTCACCCTGACAGCTTGACTTTGCGGCGAATTCTATAGCTTTCATGGCTGCAACACTGATATCGCAGCTCAAGTCTCAGTGTTGTGTCATGTCCACGACTTTTAAGAAATTTGTTCAAACAAACAAACAAAAAAAAATGATTTACATTTTTCCCCAATCGCTTGGTGGTTTTGCCGGATTGGAGCCTCTTGCGGGTTCTTGCCCACAGGCCTTACGTATGTTTGACACCGCTGTTTAAGAGGCTGCACAGAGCTGAAGTGGTTTGCTGTAATGCTTTGGGTCTGGGCCTTTCTGTTTGGAGTTTGCACATTTTTTTTTTCCCCACAGTCCAAAAACATGGATGAGACTCTGAATTGCCTTTGTTTGTTTTGGAGGGGTTTCCTTCGTCTTCACCCAGAATCAAGGATCCAGTTCAGCACCAAAACCTGGGATAAAGAGGAAAACGATTTGTGACTTAAAGTCGCTGAAATTCTCACAAGCTCTGCCTCTCCACATCTTCCAGAGCTCATCACGGACAACCAGATCGAGATCGGCCAGCTGAAGCCCGAGCTGAAGGACAAGGTGACGTACACGCTGCTGCGGAAGCATCGCCACCAGACCAAGAAGTCCAACCTGCGCTCGCTGGCCGACATCGGCAAGACGGTGTCCAGTGCAAGTAGGCTGTTTTCCAACCAGGAGAACGGTAATACCGGTGCCAGTTTGGTGCAGTCTTCTTTTTCTTTTTTTTGTTGAAGAAACGCCACAAAAGACCAAAACCAGATAATTCAATGCAGATATACAGAAAACTGATGAAGCAGCGTGCTAAATGCTTGCTAACATTTTGAACTGCCTTTACTCGTCATTCTGAATGTTTTAACTTGAAAAATTGTAGTATAACTAACCTAATTGTGTAAACGGCTCATCTAAAACACCCACTGTAGGTTGTAGTACTAACTGCACTTAACTGATCTTTACAAGGCAAATCAGCATGCATGACTAAACATCGAAGTTTTGGGAAAATCGCTCTTGATTGTTTAAGGCTTTAAGAAATCTAATAATCTAAAAAGATAAACATCTCAATTTAAATCTTAAAAAATCTAAAAGAGCAAAAATTATTAAAAACTGAAATAAACGTTAAAAGATTAGACAAAAAAAATTACACAGGAAGAACAGTCAAACTAAAATGATTTAAATTGCTAGATCAGCTTTTTATTCTTCAGGAAAAGAAAAAATGGATAGAAAAAGAGAAAGAAACAACAGAAAAAAAGTAGGAAAATCTCCAAAAAATGGCCACAAAAGCAAACTATGTAATAAAGTATATCTAAATTGTCACAATGCCACTTTATTAATGCAACCTCGGTTACCTCAGATAATTTGTATGTTTTGTTACTCCACACATTTTTAGGGGTAAAAAAAAAATCCTGAAAATTAATCTTTAGGTCATAACGTTTGAGACCTCTGACTCAGAGTGCCTAACAAAACAGATAAAACTGATTAAACAACAAAAAGCATGAGGAAAGGAAAAGAATAGGGAGAAGGGGCTAAAATTGTTTAACAGATAATAAACTAAATCAAATCAAACTAAATTTATCTCCTGGCTAAAAAAAAACCCCATAAACAGCTGAAATGGCAAACAAAGATAAACTTACTAAAATGACTGAATAAGTTAAAAAGAATTGAAAAATGAGGGGTGAAAATTGTTAAAATGGAGAAAACTGTGAAAGTGGCTAAAATAGTTCAAACTGATCAAATAGTTAATAGTTAAAAACAATTACTGAATATAACAAAATAGCTAAAAGATTAAAGAAAACCATTCTAAATTGTAGCTATCAACATCGTACATGTAACCTAAGATGCAGTTTCTGCGTCAACAACTTGTATTTTCTCTTTAAATGTAAAGTTTTGTGTCTCCAAACAAGAAATTCTCTCAAGGTCATGAAATGTTCTGACGAATCAGCATCTCATTAGACCACAAGCTGCAGAATGAATCTTATTAAAGAGTAACGTGAACGTCCTGTTCAGGTCGAACCCGACATTAACATTATGTGACGAGTGTGATTGGAACTCAATGAGTAACCAGGTGTTTGACCGTGTTAACGGTGCCATTAATCCGTCTCCGGACTTGGGTCTTTGGGAAGTAAGTAGGCAACGATAAATAAAGATATTTATTGCTTCTATCAGACTGAGGTTTTCCTCCCTTGACCGTCCTGCTCACACAGAGCACAGTAGAAAAAAAAAAAAACATCTTTACGGATTTGATTATTTCGTACAACCTGTGCCGATATGTGGAAGTAAACTTCTCTCCAAGGATTCATGATCTTCCATTAAACCTCTCCTGTTGTTTGGCTCATTAACGTCTACTCACAGATCTTTGCTTTTCGCTGGGCTCATCTGTTTCCCTCGCCTGTCCTCTCTTTCCTTCCTTTCTTCTTTCGCTGGCCTTGGATCCGTTCTACTAACCTGCTGCTGACGCCACTAAAAAATAAATAAATAAAAGCGGCCCGCAGTCCTCTGGAGAACTCTGTGACTTGTCTGTCGAGTCGCATCTCGATGGAGGACCTGCAGAACCAGAGGAGTAGCAGCATGGACTGGCTCAGTAAGTCTGACGGTTCAGGTTCACGACCGACGATCAGTTCTGATGGAGGAACCTCGTCTTTCACAAGTTGTGCCTCAAAGCAGTAGAACCGAGTCAACTGTACCTTTCAGCAGGAACTAATGAAACCACTTGTATTTAAAAAAAAAAAAAAAAAGAGAGGGACAGAAACGTTGTGAAATACGACGCACCAAGAACCTGCTTCATGTGCTTTCAGATGGCAAAATTTCCAATTACCTAAAACTTAACACAAATACAATGTATGAAATGTTAAACCTGAAGAAATTAACTCATTTTGAGTTTGACAGCGGCATTGTGTTTCAAAAAGAGTTGGGAAATGAGTATGTTCATGATCTTTTTTTTAACATTGTGGGAAATGAGAATTTCCCAAATAGAAAAACTCTTTTCCCAAAGCTCTCCTACTTTACTCGGCTCTTTACTGCCATCCTGTTTCGAACAATGACTTCTGCCTGATTTACATGTGGAGGAATGTGATTTTGTAATCATTTGGTTAAAAAATTTACTTCCTTTAAACAGACGGAGCAGTCATCTCCATGACGAGCAATAATGAAACTTTGTAACAACCAATAATGTGATAATGGCTAATGAATTAACGTTTTTTTAACTTTTGCAATGTAATATAGCCAATGACTCGTCTTCTTCACTATCATTATTCATTATTATGTCTTTGTATCAAATATAATTATACATGATGTACACAACAATACCTCTTCATCTAATGACATTCTTATGAAACATCTTAACTCTACAACCGGATTCGGTCTCTATAATAACTCAAATTCAGCCTTTTATGCCAGATTAAATGTTGTTGGTTACCTGGATTTCACATTTACACATTTGTCAGTATCTTAATATGGATCCAAGAATGTGATTTCATTGTAACGACAGCCAATAATCTAATAACTTTTCAAAGTAATATAACATGCTTATATTGTAATAAGTGACTGAAGTTGTAATAACTGCAGCCAATAATGTTATTATACATCAATCTGGCTGTATGTCTTTGTGCAGTCTGCTGATGAACAAGTTCAGTGGGTAGGATAGTCGTCTTATTCTTTCATTTGAGGGTCTATTTTATGACATTATTGGTTGTTCCACTGACATTCTTTATGGTGATGATACAAATTTGAAAGAATCTGGGGTTATTTTAAAATGAGCCATCAGAACTGAGACGGTCGACTGTAGTTTGTAGTCGTGATCAACTTGTTTCAAATGTCATGCAGAACCCGTGAATGCAGTTTTATTTTCATCACCCTAATGTAAATCTTAAAGGTTTCTATTTTTTTACCCAATTAGATCCCCTTGTTGAGAAAACGTGTTTTTTTTTTGTTTTTTTTAGTTGCCGCTGGCTGCATCATACTGTCATTGGTGGTATTACCTCTAGTATTGTTGAGAGGGGGGCAGATGTATGGAAGAAGACAGTGGCACCAGGCTTCCCTCCTGTTGAGATTCCTCAACGTTGTCATTCTCTCTGCGGTGATTCTCTGATGCCTCGCGACTCCGAGACTTAAAGCGAGCTCACATTCTGCTGTCACATCTCCGACGCTGAAGCCAAACGTCCGCAGTGCGTCAGATACTAAAACACTCCGAGGAATAGATTCATTCAATTCTCATCAGAAGGATCAATGTAATTTAGACACATCCATATTTAGCTTTTGGGTTGTGTATTATGAAGATAATCTATGTGCTAACGTCACAAAAGAATAGCAAGATAATTAAATTATGCATTTTTATCGAAGAAAATAAGTTTCTAAAAATATGGCACACAAGTTTACACCTGAAGGTCAAGATGAAAAATTCTTCCTAACAGTTTAGTTTAGTTTATTTCAGTTGCAGCAGCAAACAAGAACATCATTACAAAGAAATCAACCGTCCAGCAACCGAAAAAGGAATTGGCTGAAGCCAGTAGCTTATTTTGCCGAGCCTGTGCCACCAAACAAAAGTCCGTCATGAAATACAAAACAACATGACAGCGTTACGTTAGAAATCACTTTTCAGATGATAAGCAAATAGCAAACTAAGCAATAACAGAATAACCTTTAATTATTTTACGCAGTAAAAATGGAGGGTACGTGTGTGGTTTCATTCCAGAAATGACCAACATCACCCCCTGGTGGCCCAACATGAAAACTACATTATTTCTGCAAGTCAGTTTTCATGTAAAGGAACATCGTTTTCAAAATGTTGCCATGTAAAATCAAAACTTAACCAAAACGATGGATTTCCATTTGAAATGTTGTCATGAGGGCGTTCTGGACTCGTCCTCTGGATCTCTTCAGTTTTCATCGCCGCCCGGCAGCGGTGACTGAAATCTTCGTGTCCACGATACAAGTTGCATGAAACCTCAACCTCTCCTCTTCCTTTTGGTGTTGCTTGTGGAGCAAACTGTCCGGGCCACTGTCCTTTCCTGTGTGTCTCCTGTCCTCTCTCGCACACTTTCCCGCTGAGTAAGCGTGGAACTCCTGAGCTCTGCTGTTTCTCAACAGACAGTCCGACCACGACTCACAGGAACCTGACGTCCAGCAGCCTCAACGACATTTCGGACAAGCCGGAGAAGGAGCAGGTGAGACTCGCTTTTAGTCATTTTCCATCCTGTCGCTGTCGTTTTTTCACTCCTGTTGTTGTTTTTGTTGTTTGTCAGAATGTGGCGTTGGTAGACGTCTGCGGTTCTATCTTATAGTTGACGTGAAAGTTAAAAGTGAAATCTAGCAGCCATTGTGATCAAACAGGAATTAACTATAATCACAGAAATAAACATGTAGCCTCTATTGCTGGCGGCCATAACAGTGCACATTTTTGTATGTTGACTTGTACATCACAATATACCCGTATGTACCATCTGTGACCACTGGATGTCACTGTATGACAACAGAATGCTGTTAAAGTACAAAGAAACTACAAAATACTACACAAGCAAAAAGAAAAAGCTACACAGCAGAGTTTAGACTTGAATGGATGAGCGATGCCTCAGAAAATGGAAACCTTTCTTTAAAAGCATCATGGAAGATGGGCACAATGAATTAGGAGACATAACGTTTCGTATTATACGAGAATAGAACTGTAGCCTGCAGTGGCGGCTGGTGGAGAATTTATTAGGTTTGGCTCTTCATTATTCTTTAATTTCAGCCAATTCAGTTGAGTTTCCCCGTTTACACGGAGACTGATTTGGGGACGTTGTCAAAAGTTGCGATTTCCCTCATTTACACAGCGATGGAGTGTTTTCAATTGTGTTTTCCCCTCGTTTACATGGAGACTGATTGTTTAAAAAAAAAAAAAAGTTTTGTCTTCCCTTGCCTTCCCTCTTTTACTTGGAGAGTATTTTTCAAAAAGTTGCGCTTACCCTTATTTACACTGAGAAAGACGCGGGGTGTTTTCAAAAAGTTGTGTTTATCCTCGTTAACACAAAGATGGATTCTGGGCCTTTTCAAAAAGTAGCATTCTCCCTTGTTGACACGGAGACTGAGCATTTTTCAAAAAGTTGTATTTTGCTCATTTACACAGAGCATAGTGCCAGAGCTTGAGCATTTTCAAAAACTTCCACCTTGGGAGTCATTTTCAAAAAGTTGTGTTTTTCCAGTGGCAAAAGGTTTTCAGCGGTAAACGAGTCCTCGTACACAAATGCAAAATCTTTATATTTTATCTTTATTCCTCTTCATTAATAATTTTTTGACAGTTTCATTTTATAGTTTGGAAAAAAAACAGTACTAGTTTTTTGTTTCTTGCGGTCGACTGGATTTATAGACCTGGTGAGATTTATGATTTCTGCCACACAGAATGTTTAATTTTCTCCTGAAAATGAGAAGCCGAGCGGCGGATCGCTCCAGGCTCGCCTGCAGAGGTGAGGAGTGTCGGTCATTCGTCCATCGGCTGACGTGAAACCACATTTGTCAGAAGCGAAAGGCTTTTAACCCCGAACTGTCCACGAGGACAAAAGGTGCGGTGCGGCGGTCAGATGTCACTTCAGCCTCTGCTGAACCGAAGAGGTCAAAGCGAGAGCAGATAACATTGTCTTAATTTGCATTGTTGAAACAACCGTGGTCGCCGCTCGGCTTTGTAGCCGCTCCACTTTAACCTGCAGAGTGTGTCGGAGTGTGTCGGAGTGTGTACCTTACGTAATGCTTCTGCTTAGTCAGAGAAGAAAGAGTCAAATCAATACCTGAAAGAATGAACTGTTCACACCCCACGACACGCCTGGAATTTCCCAGACGAGTTAACAATTGGCTTTTCAATCTGTCCTTTACCCTCTGGTATTTGCCTGATACTAAAAATACATGATCTCCCTCGTAAGTCTTCGAATTAGGTAAAAGTATAAAACTCTCTCGGACCACAACACAATAGATCAAAAATATATTTGTTTGGTCTAATTACTGCAATCATCAAGAAAGCTATCCATCCACAAAATGCGAGAAATCAACTTGGGAATAGAGAACAACCCGCTATAAACGTTAACAAAATTGAGAGAATGCGACATTCCTATGGACTGATGACATGACGAGGTGGCAAAAAAAAAAAAAAAATCACATTAAAAAGTTGCTATTCTTTTTAACCATAACATATATTGTCCTGATAGAGAAGTTACATCTTACGGTGTTTTCCTGAGCCGTGCCATGAGTGTGGGTTTTTTTCAATTTCTAGCGTGAGCTCACCCTTTGCTCACATGTTCCCAGTATGAACCGGAGCAGACCTCTGGGGGTTCAGTCTGCTCTCCTGTGGGACTGACGAGAGGCGACTGGACAGGAAATGCACCTCCTGGAGTGAAACTCTTGCACACCCTCGCAAACTATAAATAAGATTGAGAATTTTCCGCAGGTCCTGATCTTTCCCACACTTTCCACAGTGGAGATGACTTGAGGACAGGGGACGAGATCCGAGCGCAGTTCGATTCAGTGCACGTTATAAATACTTTTCATAAGAGCCTTATGTTGCTAAACTCCTCAAATGTATAGAAAGTGTCTTAAGTACCTAAGTACATTCAGTTGATGCAGTTTCTTTGTTTTTCTGAAAATGTAACAAACCTTTCTGTAGACAAATAAATGAAGACTGTTTTCACCTAAAAGCGTTGGAATTAAGGCCTTAGAATATTTGGATTGACCTTTTATTGAGCTGAAACTGCTCGTAAATATATTGGTCTTTTCAGATTGTATACTTTCCCAGAATACTGTTTTTAAAAACTCAGCTTGGATTAGCAGTCAGAGATGTACGCTGATAAAAGGCCTCCTGAAAACAAGATTCTTCCTGACTGAAACATCCTGTTCCGTCACAGATCCGATCTTTGAGCCCGCGGAGAGCCGGTTTGGGAGCATGTAGTTTACGAGGGCAGTGTGTTGTGGATTAGCAGCCATCGGGCACAGGTCAGGGTGTGCGGTGATGCTGGTTTAACCTTTTGACTCAATCATTGACAGACAAACTTCTCTGCCAGGATGGCTCAACAGGCTCTGATTGGATTGCCCGGTTGTTACGAGTGGAAGGTCACAAGTTTAAGGGATTCCAATCGTAAGAGGACGGCCAGTACGTGATCTGGATATTATAGACATGATGAGACAAACAGACAGGACTTATTTATAATCAGTCCTTTTCAGTCTATTAGATTATACATCTTTATATTTGATATATTTGCACCCTCCTCTACAGCCTCCAACTCATACAGTGAAAATCTGGATCTGATTGGAGAAAAAATGTCAGCGCTGTTTGTGCTCTAATCCAATTTCAATTCTGGCACGTCCAATTTCCAAGTCACATTTAACTTTATCTGAGACTCTTAGCTCAGTTTGGTAACTTGAAACTTGACACTCTATTGACTCTCCGGTGACCGTTTCTTCAACAGTGGATTCATTTCTCGCGATCCAAAAGGTGGACAATCGATTTAGGTGAAGAAAAACAAAACCTGCATTTTAGACCCCCGATTATGAAGGACACACCACATAAACTAGCTTCTCCAGCAATTTTTCGTTCCAGGTTTGAAAAAACGTTGGTCCGATGCGTCGGACGAGACCATCCTTGTGGTTTTGCTTGTTGCGTCATTTCCAGCTCTCTGGAGTCGGCCGTGTGCACTGGGTGTGCTTCCACTTTCAGTTATTAAAAGACTGAAGATAAAAAAGCCTCTTTTCAACCAAAACTGCAGCGTAATTCTTGAATTCTCATTTCCACTCAACAGCAGAACTTCAAATATGGAGAAAGATGGTTGAGATACAAAAGCTGTTCATCGTGCTGTTGGAGGAGAGAGAGAATGTAGGTGTGGATCAAAACAGACCAGAAGAGTTAATGAAAGACACGCCCGTCATGTCCTTTGGTGCTCAGCAACAGTCTGACATCAGCTTCATTAGTCTCAGCTTTGGCGCGTCAGAAAGAAATACAAACCTCATCTTACCACAGGGATCTCCACAGGAGGCTCCTGCCTTGGTATTTAGACAGAAAGGGGTTGTCCGCTTGATGGAAGCAGTTTAATTCCGAGCCGTAGACGGCTTGCTGGTGTGAACGTAACATTTAGCGCCTTGCCCCCCCTCTTCTGTCTCCTCCAGCTGAGGAACAAGTTCATGAAGAAGTTGCCGAGAGACGCGGAGGCCTCCAACGTACTGGTGGGGGAGGTGGACTTCCTGGATGCTCCCTTCGTGGCGTTTGTCCGTCTGCAGCAGGCCGTGATGCTGGGAGCTCTAACCGAAGTTCCCGTTCCCACAAGGTGACTGACGCCGGCCGTCAAATCCTGATACACATCAGAACTCTATCAAATTTAAACGCATCAGTCAAAGATTTCTGGTAAATAGTAAATGTGGAACTTGCGCTTCATGTATGACAGTATTTCAAAGGAAACTTTCATATCTGTTGTTGTAAGTTCCAAAAGTTATTGATTCTTAAGTTTACACAATTCCTGAAATGCAGTAAAACAAAGTTTTAGCTCCTGTGGCTTTGAGGCGGCGAACTTTTTCAATGGTGCAAAGCCTGAGAACAGGAACCTTGAGGAAGGAAGGAAGCTTGAGGTATTTTAACATGTGGTTAGCATCAATAATTAACTAAATATTTTAACGTGAAACAATGAAAGTATTTTAAGAAATACACTTGAAATATCTAAATTTGCATGTGAACGTGGGTGCTGCGTTATGCAGTCTGACACAATGTAGAACTTGTGAATAGTGATAACTGAATTAGGTCAAACTGATTGCTGTACCACTGGAAAAGATCGCGTTGTGTTGTAAAGCTGCTCTCAAGTGCCGTAAAACCATCTCATCATGCCTCATTGCATAGTTTCAAGCTGTGATTTAGATCAGAAGTTATTTAACAGATAACTGAATGATGTGTGGCAGAGGAAACAGTTGACATTGAATCCAATAGAAAGGAAGTTTGTTCTTGAATGTGTGGCGTTTTCATTTTCAGCCCGTGTGTGTGGATTTTTTTTTTTTCCATCGATTTCATTTTCCTCCCTCAAACCAAAGCCGTGCGTTTCATGACATCTGGTCACTTTAAAGCAGAAGTGTCAAACATAAGGCTCATGGGCCAAAACTGGTCCACCAGAGGCTCCAATTAGGCCAAACTGCCGAGCAATTGTAAAAATGACAGAGAAAACATTGATTCACAAAAAAAAAAAAAATGTTAAAAGAAGCAGGTAGAACCTTGAGACCCTAGGTGGGATATCAGTGATATGGCATGAAAGCTAGTTACCGTGCGGCTATCAAACTAGCTTCATAGGCATGCAGTCAGGGTGAGTTTGTAAAAACACCTATAATGCAACAGCGACAGGAGTTTTCTGGACATTAATTTTATTTTGCAGCAGAAGTTTTTTTTTTAATTAAAATTGGCTTCATGCTGAGATTGTAGTCATTTTCTGTAGTAATTGTTTGATTTTTGTGGAAAATATAGATATTTTCATCACATATAATATGCACCATGACAAAGAAAAGAAAGAAAAAGGTTAAATTTAAGATTATTATGGCTGTTTATGGCCCCCTGAACTAAAACATGTTTGACAACCCTGATGTAAACCATCCATAAGTGTGAAACCTGTCTCTCTTTCTCTCTCTCAAACTCTGTGTGTGTGATGGACTAAGATCCTGTCCAAGGTGAATTCTGTCCACACTCAGCTGTCAGATCTCCAGGGACCCGTCACCATGAAACACTGTAGAGGATGGACGGACAGTTCACTCTCTCTCTCTCTTTTCGTTCTGCAGGTTCTTGTTCATCCTGCTTGGACCAAAAGGCAAAGCCAAGTCGTACCACGAGATCGGCCGAGCGATCGCCACGCTGATGTCAGACGAGGTCACGACGCCATTAACACACACCTGCTGATGCAACACTGGATGATTCCGACACTGACTTTATCATTGTATTTGAGAGATACTCGCTTAATCGGCTTCCATGTTTTCAGAGTTGGTTTCACTCCAGGATAACACTGTTCCAGCTGTTTTTTTAGGCATTTTGTTTCATGGTTGGATTCCAACCACATGTCAAACCTTCCATCCAGTGTGTCCAGTGTTTATTAAAGTGTAGTAAAGACTCTCTGAAGGTCAAAGATTCTTCATAAAATGGTGCAATTTTGGTCAATGATCGATGTGAAAATGCACTTTATTGTTAACACACTGGCTTTATTTTGAAGTACTGAAGAGATCATTAGATGTTAGTGATATGACAATATTGACGAAAGGTCAGAGGTTTGGTTTGCCTCCCTCTGTTTTTTTAATTTATAGCCATTTACAACTCATTTGAAAGCTCTTGGTTTTATTCAATTGGCTTAAAGAAACACTAATTTATTGTGTTTTACATTCAAACTGCAGCTCTGGAGCTCAATGTGGCTCTTTAGTCCCTCTGTAGTGGCTCCATCAAGCTTTCACTAAAATATACTATTCTATAGCTTTTATTTCACTTTTATTTTAATTACACACCAGAATCATTTCTAAAATGAGTCTTATCCCCTGGCTAAGGGCTTTAAAAAGGTAATATGGGGATAATAAACTAAAACCTCAAGGAATGTTGGGGGAAAAAAAACCTCTGTCTGCCGAGTACCTGGGATATAATTTAGCAAATGGGGACATTTTTTTTGTCGTTAGTGTCAGAAGCAGGAATATTGTATCAGGATTTGAAGGAGTTTTGACAATGACTGGCTCAGCATATATCAGCGTGCAGCTTTTTAGGAGTTTCCAGTCTGCAGTGTTCAGCAACCAAGGCTCTTTTAGGGTTAGGGTTAGGGTTAGGGTTAGGCTTATACACATTAGATTTATTTTCTTTCTAAACACGACATCGTAAAAAGACACATTTGTATTTATTTCCTTCAAATTGGTTCCAGATCAGTTCAAAAATAATGACAGCTTCCATTATGAGTGAGAATTATAGAATGTCTGATTCAAAGTCTTTAACCTGTTTTTTTGGTCACCAACATTTAAAGAAAGCTTGAACAGGCATCATAATAAAGTCAAGAAGGTAAATGTCTGACTCCGGTGTGACGGTCATCACAATTAAGAAAATGATTGTTAAAAAGAGAAAGACTTTGTTGTTTGTGTAGACTTCGTAGAGCCAACCTACATTTGCCAGTGAACGTATGTAACAACATCTCATTGTTAAAAAGCAGCAGAGTCTCCCCGCTGTCCTCTGAATCAGATGTCAATGTCTTGTCGGTGTACGGTGAAGCTCTATCGTTCTACTCTGATGTTCCGGTCGGCTTCCTGCTGACCTGCTCTGACAGCTCGTTCACACTCCAACGCTTCGTCCTTCTTTGTCTTTGGCGTCCAGGTCTTTCACGACATTGCGTACAAGGCCAAGGACAGGCAGGACCTGCTGGCGGGTATCGACGAGTTCCTGGACGAGGTGATCGTGCTTCCTCCCGGCGAGTGGGACCCGGCCATCAGGATAGAACCTCCCAAGAACCTCCCACCCTCCGATAAAAGGTCTCCCCACTTTGTTCTTGGTTACTCGAATGAAAATAAATAAAAGTCAGCCTGCCTTAATAGCCATTTTCAAGTGTCAAAATCATTTCAGTTGAGGGGCTTGAATAGAAAATAATCTGTGAATACCAACAAATCTGTTGTTTAGCCTTAATTTTAGTGCAAAAACCTCACAAGTCCTTTGTACTCTCCTCTTACTGAACAACTGCACTTAACTTTGATCACAAAATCACAGTACACTTCTTCTATGATGACCTGCAGGCTAGATATGTGATACCCCCCCGTCCCCAAGCTTGTAAAGAAAGTAATAAGCGACACTAAATTG
This sequence comes from Parablennius parvicornis, assembly GCA_900302745.1. NCBI lineage: Eukaryota > Metazoa > Chordata > Actinopteri > Blenniiformes > Blenniidae > Parablennius > Parablennius parvicornis. Next base: position 26,779 of record OMNM01004609.1, on the reverse strand, counting down.
AAAGCAACCCCTTGTCGCGATCTTATCTGGAACCACAAGCGATTGGACCTCCAGGCTGTTCATCAGTCTGCTGGTCACTTATTAAACAAGGAAAGCCAGCGGGACGACTCACTTCAGCTGACATGTAATGTATGTATAACCACCAAGTCATAAACATACCTGTGAAACTGTATCTTACGCAAGCAGACGAGATTAGCCTGCGTCGAAGGGAGTGGAGTTAATGCTTGAAAAACAGGTGAGGGCCATGAAACGAAGAGTCTGTGTTAATAATGCAGGAAGTCACAGACCAGTGCCTCCTCCCAATGCTGCGTGTGCATTAACCACACATTCCAGAAACGCAGCACTGGCAGATTTGCTGAAGTGCATCCAGGTGTTGCGGCGCAGTGCTGAATTATGGACGAGCAGAAACTGATTCGATGTGAAGCCGCGATTTCATGCAGGAATCGTTTGAAACCCGGCAGCAGTTCTTGATTGACTAACCGTCACTGACCGCAGTAAATCCAAGGAAAGAATAGACAGATTAGATTTTATAAAGTGGGGGATTCAATGTCCAAAATAAGTATAATTGTTCTGATGCTGGACTAAGGATCAGTTCAATACCAGAATGACTCACTACACCATCTGGTGGTGAAATGTGGTGGTACTACTATAGCGACCGGGCTCAGGCTATTTGATTGGCTTATTATGAACAACCTAATTTTTACAGAATGTTTTCAAAAGAAGATACGAGAATATAGTTTACATTTTTTTTAGAAAACTTAACAAAATCATCTTACAGTAGACATAAAAACCTGATATTATAGAAATAAAACTAAAACATCTCATTTTGGAAAACAAAGGTCTGAAGATGTGACTTAAACTAAGAGACACTGAGTTTAGGTTAAATTGACAGATTCTTATAGATTCTCTTTTGTGTCAAACTTCACTGATCTCTGTGTTTTGGTTAAAGTACACTTGGAGAATAAATCAGAGATATTAGAAGGTAAAACACTTCAATCATGAGTATCAACATTTTGAAATACGTTAGATCAGTGATCAGTCTGAGAAGATGAGACACAGAGTTAAATACTCATGTCTCCTGGCGTCTGCAATGAACCAAAGTTTGAATTTCTTAAGCCAAACATGTCCTGATTTACATGGATGTTTAAATGGAAACTAAAAGCAGGTTGTGTCCACTGAAGGAGATATTTGGAGGATTTCTCAGACTCGTTGCACAGACTGATGAAAAGGTGTAAATATGTGTTTTCAGGAAAAACATGTACGCAGGAGGAGACGCTCAGATGAACGGAGACATGCCGCATGACGGAGGTCACGGAGGAGGAGGAGGAGGAGGTCACGCTGTCGGGGACGAGCTGAAGAAGACCGGGAGGTGAGACAGGAAAAACAGACGAGAAGACTTGTATTGTCTTCATATTGTACTTGGACTAAAGGGAAATGGAAGGTCACACTGTTGATGCTTTATTTTTCCACCAAAAACATACTAGAATAAACTTCTTCTTTTTTTTTTTTAAATGAATCTGTCTATTTACTTAAAAAATACTTCATCAAGACATCATACTGTCTTACATATGCACTTAAACTTGTGTATGGAGTTTATTCTGAGTATTGATATTTAACTAAAATATTAACTATTCTAGACCGTTGGAACATTTACACTGAGAAAAGAAAATAGTTGGAAAAAGTTGGACCAACTTAAATGAATTGCTCCAAATGGTAAAATCTAAATGAATCAACTTTATCAAATTCATTCAATTCAGATGTTACCAATTGAAGCACTATATCCAACTATTTAATTTTTTTAGTGTATTTTCAGATCTTTGCGTGTTTATCCAGAACCTTCCAGTTTAGCTAGTTTCTGCTCTACGCCGATGACGCCAGATTTTCTGCTCCTGTTTCTCTGCCTCCAGGTTCTGCGGGGGTCTCATCCTCGATATCAAGAGAAAAGCGCCTTTCTTCGTCAGTGACTTCACCGACGCGTTTAACATCCAGGCCCTGTCGGCCATTCTCTTCATCTACCTGGGAACCGTGACGAACGCCATCACCTTCGGCGGCCTGCTGGGCGACGCCACGGAGAACATGCAGGTGAGACTCCGATCTGTTCAGTGTTTTGCACCTTGTGCAGCGAATTCGTCGCCTCACCATTTCCTTCCTGGTGTGCAGGGTGTGTTGGAGAGTTTCCTGGGCACCGCCATCACAGGTGCGGCTTTCTGCCTACTAGCGGGCCAGCCGCTCACCATCCTGAGCAGCACTGGGCCGGTTTTGGTGTTTGAAAGACTGCTCTTCAACTTCAGCAGGTACGCAGCACAGCTTCGAGTTGAGACGTTCCGGTCCTGAGTCAGAACGTCCAATCAGGTTCCCTGTTCAATCGCCCATATCCAATCAGGGAGGGGCAAACACACCAAAAGACCTATTGATGCCTCTGGAGCACTTTTCTGCATTATATCATATTTTTGGCTACTTAAAGTTAAATTATTATTTTTTGCATATTTTGAAGTATTTCCAACTGGTGGCAGATCTCTTGTTTATTTACATGTTAATAATGGACTGGAAATAACAGTTTTTGCATTTTTGCTTCAGAAAATAGGCGGCTACATTTTTGAGGTCACAGTGCCGTTTTGTGTTGCCTATGCAATTTATTTTTTTCCAATATGAGAATACATTCAAATTCATCTTCAATCAATCAATTCTCTTCTTTCTCATTGAGAAGTTCTTCATTCGACAGTGACTGGACAGATTTTTTCATCGGAAAATGAAACTTTTCAGTTTCTCATAAACACAATTTTACCGCACCTCTTCATCAAATTCATGATTTATGAATACTTTGAAAAACGAGGGATTTTAAATTTGTATTTTAATTTCCTTCGGACGCCTATAGTTTGGTATTTTAATTATATTTGTCTTGAAGTATCTAGGAAAAATTATAAACTTCCACGAAAAGGAGGCAGCGCTACAGAATCCTGCATGTTTGATATGTGTTTAGTCTTTGACTTTCTTTCACTCTATAAACACTCGGGACTAGTGTTTGTGTTTCTTTCCCTGGTTCAGAGATCATCAGTTTGACTACCTGGAGTTCCGCCTGTGGATCGGCCTGTGGTCGGCCTTCTTCTGCCTGGTGCTCGTGGCCACGGACGCCAGCTTCCTGGTCCAGTACTTCACTCGCTTCACGGAGGAGGGCTTCTCATGCCTCATCAGCTTCATCTTCATCTACGATGCCTTCAAGAAGATGCTGAAACTCGCCCACAACTATCCCATCAACTCCGACTTCAAGATGGAGTACGTGACGCAGTACGAATGCCTCTGTATGGCGCCGGCTGTCATAGGTGAGATGTTGCTGCAGTTTCTGCCTCATCACATCAGATGTGGCACTTTGTTAGTGAACCATGAATAAACTGGGAGGGCAAATTCAAGTACAAAACAGCCGATATATCAGTTAGACAAATCAACGGCCCAAATGTTTCAGTTTGTAGCCAAAGTAATGGAAACGATCATCTCAGTATGACAAAATACCCAGTAAATGGGGCTGTAGAGAGGAACCAATTCCCTTTTATACCTTTTTAAACCTCTCCACTTTAATAACGTCAGGCTTTTTCAACAGACTGAACTGTGATTTCATGCACTGACATGAAATGAAACTGATCTCTTCTGTGATATACCGTATTTCCAGGATTAAGACTCGCAAAAAAATCATGTCCCACTGGTGTAAAAGCAACCATCTGTGGATCTGTTCCTCCGAGTTCTTTTTTCTAGCTCTGTTGCTTAAATATAGTTGTAAAGATGGTTATTTTGATGATACTGTAGCAGCTTTCTGTTGTCATACAGGGACATCTAGTGGCCGCAGTTGGTATGTACCTGTATCACTTTGGATGTAAGTTGCTCGAACAGGCAAGCAGATAAAACAGGTGAAAATCTGGTAGTTTTTCAAAAGGTTTAAAGCCATATTTCATTTTCTGTGTTGTAACTGTTTAGCCATGTTCAACGTCAATGTTAAATCATATTACAAGTCATCACCGCCACCTACTGTTAAGGAGTGAGACACTTCTTGAGAATCACGTTTATCAGATCATTTCATACGTAAAAGGTGTTTTAAAAAAAAGAAGAAGAGAAATGCTTAAATATCCTGTGTCTGTGGTGTAGTTTCCCACCATTCTGGCATGTTAACGTTACAGAGACACAATTACCCGATAACTTCATCGTCTCGTCTAACGTGTTTAATCTCAGTGTGAAACATCAGATCCATCACCTCTTTCTGTGTTGAGCATTATTTTTGTTGACTGAACAAAAACATTCATCATATATCTTTTACTATATATTATTAAAATTTTCTCGTGATTTATTCACCCAAGCTTCTATAATAAGGTTATAAGTATGTCCACATATCTCCGGCCATGTTTATAATCACAAAGAAAAATGTGAAGCTTCAACCGTTTTCCATTTTCTTGTAGATTTTGAATTTTTCCAGATATTTAATATGCTTTATTGGACAATGGTTTGGAGGAGTATGCACTCCAATTGCTTTCTTTAATGGCAGGGTAGTAATATGAGGGTTAGGGCGAAGTCAAGGTCTCAGCATTTAGTCTCCAAGTTGAATTTCCTGTTTGGATTGAAGGAGTATTAAGGCTTTATAAGCTGCTGAGTTTTAGGCAGTTTTGTTGAATCATCTTGAGAGGAAAAAAAAAAAAGAACAAATGCAGTCGTGCACTTTCGACCCTACTACCTCACAGCGTGTCTGAAGAAAAGAAGGGAGATGAAGAGGCTCGGGCGTGACTTAATGGTAATCCCCCGCTGATGAGAAGGACGTCTCCCTCTGACACACAGACATTTGAAGAAACCATTTTAACCACTGCAAACCCAACATGCACTGCAGGCTGCTCACTATAAAATAGAAAGACAGCCAGTCGGTCCAGTGTCTGAAGTTTCCTACAATCAGAAGTCCTGGAAAAGCTGTCAAATCGAATTTCACGAATCGGACACGGTGTGAAAGGTACAGAAAAAAAAAGAGGCCGCAAAAATATTCAGTTTTGTCATTTTGGCTTCAAATGTGTAGGCAGATAAGTTAAAAATAAAAACACAACCGAAAAAAACCTTCTTTCATACAAGATATCCCCCCAGTAAGGTCATTCAAAGGTCAGTGGAAAACCTTTAGGAATAGAGTTTATGTTCAAAAGAAGATTCACTGTTGACTGACTGCACAGAGTTGAAAGTAATTCATCTATTTCTATATGATTAAGAAATTAAACATTGATGCAAAAGAATTGCCTGCTGGTAGCTTACTCTCTTCAAATTCTTTTATAAATTGGGATTAGCTGGATACATGCCAAGGAAGTAAAGTGAATTTACCATATATACCAAATAGAGTAGTATTTGGTTTTTCTGTGGTACTTTAGCAGCATCCGTTTGTCATGCAGACATCTACTCAGATGGTACGTACTGGTATATTTTGATACATAAGATGCTTCTTAATAAAGGTGCATCACCAGGCCGGGTGCAGACTGGGAAATACAGTATATTTAATATTTATCAAATTTCCGCTAGTTACAGCTTGTTAGAAATAAGACCAATACCGTGTGTTGTACAACTATATCAACAATCCATATTTGAGACATTAACACACAGTATAGCAAAAGACTGACTGAACTACAATGTTTTGATGCATTCATGTTCTAAATGTGAAATGTTAATGCAAAAAACTAAACGTTAATGCATAAAAATCACCATCTATTCACCGTCATTCCATGCACTGTTTCTCCTGCTGTTCACTACAGGGTCTCACTACACCATCTGGTGGTGCAAAGTGGTATTGCGAGAGTTGACTAGATTGGGCTGTTTGATGTCTGTTAGATGTTTACATAATGTTGTTTATCTAATAAGATAGGTGAATTTTGTGAATAGTTGTATATATTTATACTATACAGTGACTATTTAAATTGAAGTCTTACGATTCTTAGATTGTGAAAAGTTAAGGTATGTAGCTTGACAAGAAAATTGTAAATCTTGGTTTCCATCACTGGATGTCTGAGAATGACGGAGCTTCTAAAATATGTCTTTAAGGTTGCTGAACAGAGGATCTGCTGAAATGAGAGGTGGAGGCATGTGGTTTGTTCGTGGCAAGTTAGAGACATTGAATTTGTTATTTTCTTGGTGAATTTCTCATAAACGTCTTT
>OMNM01004609.1:8521-20598 GCA_900302745.1 Parablennius parvicornis | reverse complement strand
TCCCCCCCCCCCCCCACATTTTCTTCAGTTGCGTTTTTGCTTAAACCTAAACAGAACTCTGGAATTATGAGATCTTCCAGAATATTAAAGTTATTCCCGTTAGTGTTGGAGAGATTAAAGCTTGGTTGCTTTGGAAGTGACGGATCATAGATATGTTTAGTTTAAAGTCTGGTGCTGAAATTAATTGTGATTATTTATACTTTTGTGTTTTTCTCATTTTTGCAGAAGACGATACAGAGCCAGCTGTTAATCTTTCAGACAATTCTTCAGTCTGGTACTGGAACAACACCATTCTAGTAAGTGTCTGCAGATTCTGTCCAAAATCAACATTATCAGTTATACTGAAAACTCAATTTTCATATCAAAGTCAAGTAAAGACAAGATTTAAACAAAGACCATATTGCTCCTCAGGTGACATTTATTCTTGGTAAACTGTTCAGTGGTTGAGAGCGTACCAGAGTGCTCTGGGTGTCTTTTTGCAGCCGATGAACGCCACATGGTCGTCCCTCACAAAGGCGGAGTGCCTGAAGTACGGCGGGGAGTTGGTGGGGAAGGCCTGCGACTTCGTCCCCGACATCACTCTCATGTCCTTCATCCTCTTCTTCGGCACTTACACCTGCTCCATGTGTCTGAAGAAGTTCAAGACGAGCCCGTTCTTCCCCACCACGGTGAGTGTCTCACAGCCGTGCTGGCTCGTCCAGAGTGTGGAGTTTTTTCAGATTTGGTGGGTAGACGCTTGATTATTGCCTTTTTAAACAGCCTAGGAAAAAAAATTCAAACAGTGGCTTGTAAAAATCCAGTAAAAATCCATTAATGCTGACACATAGCACCAAATACCTGTAATTTGGCGCCAGCCTCAGAAACACATAAAGAAATATATCCAGGTTCACGGAGCAGTCTGTCAATCGTCTCCTTTTCCCCAGGTGAGAAAACTCATCAGTGACTTCGCCATCATCCTGGCCATTCTCATCTTCTGTGGAGTCGACATGCTCGTCGGAGTCGAAACCCCGAAACTCATCGTGCCAAGTGAATTCAAGGTGCGTCTCCACCTGCTCCAGGACAAAGATCTTAGTGTGAGGGTATAGAAACCCAAAGAGTGGCATTAGTACACTTTGTATAAGCATTTTGATTAACGATGTATTCACTATGATGCTCCATGTGGTCGAGTTTCTGTTGTCAGACTAGTTCATCTTAGTCCCCCAATCCTAAATTGTTTGTTTGATCTCCATCTTGTTCATTGCATATATGCAAGACCCTGAACCCCCACAAGTTATTCCCAAACACACAGCATGGCAGCTCCACTGCCATTGGGCTCTGATTGGATGAATGTTCTGGATCATGTGAAACACTTTTGACACTGCTGAAATGGTTGAAACCACCATACCTGAGAAATCCAATCTCCATACACCAAGGGATTCACAAAGTGTGGGCTTCACGTTGCTGGGAACCACATTGTGTCAATAATAACTGGTAAATAAACAAAACAAAACACGTCACACTTTTCAAGTCTAGATGTTGTACATAAGCTACCAAGGCTGGAACTGTTACAGTTCTGGTTTTGCATAATAGGTACTTTTATCTTCTTCATTTTTTTTGTTCAAACTTAGAAAAACTCATTGTTATAACTGTTTGTTTGAATTAAAACTAAATTTGATTTGGTTAGTATGTTACCTCTCCAAATGGCTCAATACACCATCTTGTGGACAAAAGTAGTAGTACAACAGGCATTGCATCATGGTAAGTCGGTTTGTAATTAACCTCTTGCAGATGTGAGTAAACACTCATTAATCATTGTGTTTCAGGGACATTTCCTTAATTGAGAGTATTTTGGCATTTTCAGAGAATTAAAACTCAGAGTAAATCAAACGGTTTCTAAAATGTCTGTTTCCTCACAGCCAACCAGCCCTCATCGGGGTTGGTTTGTTCCCCCCTTCGGTGGAAACCCCTGGTGGGTCTACCTGGCGTCAGCTCTCCCCGCCCTGCTGGTCACTATTCTGGTCTTCATGGATCAACAGATCACCGCCGTGATCGTCAACAGGAAGGAGCACAAACTAAAGGTACAGTAAAGAAAAACATAAACTTGGTGGGTAAAAAAAAAAAGTGGATGTTGAGCTACAAAACAAATGTTCTTGAGAAGTTTTATTGAACAAGAGTTGAGGGGTTTCTCCTGACTGATTTATATGACAGGAGGATTTTCATGTATCTCCTACAACAAATTGCAGTGTGTACAGGACGAGTTCTGCCTTCACACTGTAGTAAAATATCATTCTTCTCACGGGAGTGAGAGATGTTTCAACGCAGTGACTGCACATGTGTCCGTTCAAAGGAAACTTCTTGCAGTCTTGAAGTTGAGCAATTGTTTTTCTTTGATTTCGGCCTTAATACTCAGGATGATTTTTTTCCATGCAAATCATGATTTTAAACCATTTTAGTATGCGAGTGTGTGCGTGTGTGTGGGGGGTGGTTGTCATGTTTTCCTGTATTCGCAGCTGTGCTTTGCACACTGACTCCGACCTTGTGCTTGTTGTCCGGATCAGAAAGGGGCAGGCTACCATCTGGACCTGTTCTTGGTGGCAGTCCTGCTGATAATCTGCTCCTTCATGGGCCTGCCGTGGTACGTGGCCGCCACCGTCATCTCCATCGCTCACATCGACAGTCTGAAGATGGAAACGGAAACCTCGGCTCCCGGGGAGCAGCCAAAGTTTCTGGGCGTGAGGTAAGAAAGACGACGATAAACTACGCTTTTTTTTTTTTCATTTTTACAACAGGTGGTGTTGTGGTTAGCGCTCTCAACACAGTAACAACTTCCTGAGTTTGAATCGGAGTGTGTAGGCCTTTCCAGTGTTTGACTTGCCAGGTTTAACCGAAGTTTCTTCCCACACGCCATCAGACTGCTGAACTCATAATGTCCCCCTGATAACCCACACACACACCAATACTGGACTGTTCCACTGAAGACTGTTGTAGTGTCTGGAAATATTAATCCTGAAAGGGACTGTGCAATATATATATATTAATTAAATTTTTCAATGCATCTTTACACAAATGCTTTCATCGATATACTGTATTGTTCTATTTTTACAAATATTTCTCCTGAGCCATCACATGTAAATTTCATTTTGATGGAAGTCAATAATGCAAAAGCTATCTATACAGCTCTATATATCTATTTAAAAATAAAAAATAAGTCAAAGCCTCTCTTATCATGTTCTGGAAATTTTATGAGAAAAATACTGAGATTAAACCTCTTCTGTGCTTCAGACTTTGAGTTTCTCTCTTCAGGCGTTTTTTTTCTCCATCTTAACCGATAACTGGCTCACTGCACCATCTTGTGGCACAAAGTGGTATTACCATCATTTTAGATATTTTTTTTAATTCAAATTAGAAATATTTAATTTTGCATGATTTAATGACAAAATATTTTCACTAGTGGTTAATTAGTTAATATAAAAATTATTCTGGGCTTTTGAGCTTTTGTGTTCATCAATAGATAGAAAAAAAGAAAAAAAAAAACACGACCAGCGTTCAGATTATTAGCTTTAGTTTGGTTTTGCTGTTACTTTGAGGCCCTCTGAAACCTCCCGATGGGCCAGCTGTAAGCTGAGCAAATAAAGTTTGACTCCAAACTGTACACACCAACTTCCTAGAAAACACCAGAGTTTCTTCTTAAACTCAAATTGCTCTAAAACTGGGACCAACTGCACTGTTATTCTGCTCCACATATATTTCCTTTCCGTCTTACACTGTCATATCGAGTGAAACTCCTCGTTGTGTGTTTGTTTTGCAGAGAGCAGAGGGTCACGGGTGTTTTTGTCTTCATCCTCACCGGACTGTCTGTATTCATGTCTCCAATGTTGAAGGTAAACAAACCTTGTGCTGCGTTTACACATAGATATGATGCGTTACGAACATCATTTCCCCGTCATTTGGTGCACACATTCCTAACATTCTTAATGTGACGTTCAGTTTAAGAATGTTTGGAATGTGCCACGAATGACGGGGAAATTATATGTCAACGCAGCATCATGTATCTCTACATGTTTAATAATCAAAGCTTTTTTTTTTTGGTTTCATTAAATATTCATGAACATTTAAAAAGTTACAGTTAAGAAAGAATGTAAAAGAACTGAGAGAGATTACTAACTGAAATAACAGAAAACTATTCACAAGTTCTCTCGAACTAGTCACCAATACTTGATCTAAAACTAACCAACAAAAACATGAATTCTCTTTTTTTTTTTTTTTTTTTTATTTCACAAATGAATTGAGCCTCCAGAGGTCTCTAAAAGAGGTTTACTCCTAATGAAGCCTCTGATCAGGGGGCTTCTGGGGGCTTCTGAGGGCTTCTGAGGGTTTTGGCCTCCAGACGTCCATCTGACCTGCTGACTGGCACACTGAGGCGTTACCTTGAGGGAGGAAGCTCCAACTAACTCGCTGACCCACACGTGAAACATTACGCCCGAGACGTGGACTTTGAATGTCCTTTTTATTTTCTCTCATGTATTTTGGATTCCTTCAGTTCATCCCGATGCCTGTCCTGTACGGAGTCTTCCTCTACATGGGAGTCGCCTCTCTCAACGGAGTTCAGGTAAATGTGATGATTTATTTCTGTTATAGCAGCAGATCCTCTGTAGACTTGTTTGTAAACAGATTGTGTGTGTGTGTTTGTGTGTGTGTGTGTGTCTGCCTGCAGTTCATGGACCGTATCAAGCTGCTCCTGATGCCGGCGAAGCACCAGCCAGACCTGGTCTACCTGCGACATGTCCCCCTCCGGAAGGTCCACCTCTTCACCTTCATCCAGGTCCTCTGTCTGGCTCTGCTCTGGATCCTAAAGTCCACCGTGGCCGCCATCGTTTTCCCCGTCATGGTGAGACGCCTTTGCACTCCGTTTCTAAAAGACGGACTCCACCTGCATAGAAACCAGCTACAGCTGGAATTGTTCAGAGTATTTTTTAATTTTTTTTCCCCAAGTTCTGCTTATGTACAACAGGACATTGTCACCGAGTGGCTGCTGACAAAGAAGGAATAGGAACATTGTGGATTAATATTTGCTTGAAAAAGAGGGAAGTTTTTATTGTGGACATGAGCTGTTAAAGGTGTTTAATAGTTTTAAGTTCATAATTTCCCTTTTTTCTTGAGTCTGTTTGCTCATGCAAAATGAAGAACGATTAATAGAAAAATAAATGAATATTTAATTGTGATCAATTAAAATTAATCCACAGCACCCTGAGATTAATCTGATGAAAAATCCAGTTTTTATTTGAAAACATTATCATGTAAATGGTGCCTCAATGGAGAAAAGTTAGCATAATTCTAAAGCTCTATTCTTCAATGCACATCTGTAAGCCTGGAAAGCATCACTGACTGATAATGTTCCTGTTTCATCAACTGAATTATCACATTAGTAAAGTTGGATAACACACCGTACCTTTAAACTGGTGTCTGATGACTCCTCCGTCTCCCGCTGGGTTCAGATCCTGGCTCTGGTGGCCGTCAGGAAAGCCATGGACTACATGTTCTCCCAGCACGACCTGAGCTTCCTGGACGACGTCATCCCTGAGAAGGACAAGAAGAAGAAGGAGGACGAGAAGAAGAAGAAGAAGAAGCGGGGCAGCATAGACAGCGACGCTGAAGACGTAAGAGCTTCACTCGTCGAGTGTGACGACGTCACCTGCTGCCTTTACATGGACACAAATAACTGGAATATATATTTATTATATTCAACCCTGAACAGGATCCACTGAGGTTGATGTTCTTGGTGCAAATCGCTCCAATTAGTCAGTGTTCATGTGCACTGAGAGAAATAAAGCAGACTGACCAAATAAGTGACCATGTAAAAGCTGCTGTTTATTCATTTACCAGATTATTTGCTCCCTTTTTAAATTCGTTCTCTCAGTTTTCTTCCTTTACAGCCGGATGTTCCGGAGAAGGGAAGCTGCCGGGTCACTTTTTTTTTTCCTGCATTTTAGTGTAATAGGTTAAGAAGAGATGGTTTAGGTTCGATAACCCTGACATTAGCATCACCTTCTTTCAAGATTAGTTTTTAATGGGTTTTGGAAAAAACTAAACCGTCTAGTTATCTTAGCATGCTAACGACAATGCTAATGTTTGCTTCAAGTTGGAGAGTTTGAGTTTGTTTGTTTGTTTGAGATTGTTACAGGAAGATTTGTAACTTTTTTAAGACGTCAAATCCTTCGTCCTCTTTTGTTAGTTTGCCAATCGCCTTTTTTTTTTTTAATCGCGAAAGCTTCACATCCAAAGATTATAATTAATAGTATGTAAAAACTTTGTCATGCTTACGCGAACCAGAGTTGATTTAAAGTGTTTTGTAAAAACTTTGTCAATAATTTTAAAACAGAACATAAGAAAACAATCTGTGCTAAAATGCTGACTCATGCTTTTTTTCCCCCCGCCTGAACAAGAAAAAGTGACCAAAAGAAACTAAATCAATATTTCTTGATGAAGAGTTGGATGTTTTCTAGATTTCCTCGGCTGATCTGTTTTCTGGACCATCGTCACCACTTAATGACAATTTCAAACTTTATGTCATGAAAATATGGCGCAGTTTAAACAAAATATACTTGAGTACTGAAGTCAGAAAAAAAATGAAATTAATGGTGGAAATATTGGCTTTTATGCTTTTATCATTACAAAAATGCCTTATTAACCTGAAGCAGTGCGTTTTGCATGAATATCGGATTAAAAATGAGAGCAAAAAGAGTGCACTTTATACTCAGGTGTAAATTGTAGTTGTAATTTCATGACGTTTCATAGAATTCAAGTTTTTTATAGTCTTTTGTGGTTGATGTTATAAAATCTAAATATGTCACCAAACTTTAAATCTCCCACAGTTTAAAATGGCAGTTCTCACAGGCCATCGGCGCCAACTGCTGGTGGAGTTGGGGAGTCCGGTTTCCCCACCTGCGTGCTGTTTTTTTTAGTGAAATGAACGTTTGTGTTTCCCAAACATCAGCAGACGTGGAGTCTCAGGATGTGTTTCCTCTCTCCAACAGTCCGACTATCCTTACACTGAGAATGTTCCCAGTATTAAAATCCCCATGGACATGATGGAGCAGGAGCCCTTCTTAGGTGATAAGGCCTCCGACAGTGAGTACGCTCAAACTGCGTAAACTCGGGATGGAGACTGCTGCTGCTCCTCCTCCTTCCTCTTCGGCTCGCCTCTAACCTGCTCCGCTTCCTCTGCAGTGTCTCTGATAACGTCTTCTGAGGATTTCTAGTCTCATTAACAGCTCCGACCGTCGCCGCGTGACATTAACGACCCGCTATACGGTTTCTGTTCTTCTCTCCAGGCCTGGTTCTTTCACTAAATCCTGCATGAAATCAACTTTTTTTGTTTCTTTTCCACTTACATTGTCGCCTTGTTTTTCTCATCAGTTTCATGTCCAGCTGTGTTTTTTTTTTTTATGTGTTTGTGTTGTATTTTGACTTTGTTCTTCTCTTTGTTGAAACACATTTACAGATTATTTCAAAATCTATTTTAGCCTCTATTAATTTAAATTCCATTCAAACTAAAAATGTTTGTGTAAATACGTTATTCCAAAAGTTTATATTCAAATTTGATTTTCTGTAAAACAAACATGTGAAAGTGATCATTAAGTACAATATCAATGTACTGCCTCATAGTGCAAAATATATCAAAACTTTCCCCAAAGCAAATTATTTATTTGAAACATTTAAGATTCACCCTCACAATGTGTGTTGAAGCTGAAAGAACTCTACAAGTTGTAATGTAACTAGTCTTTCACTGTTTTGTCAGTTTTGTGTGTCCAGTGTTCCTAACTTCAAAAAGCTGTGCAGAAATGACCAACAGAAGTTACTTTCTTTGAAAATAAAATATTTTGACTGTGAAGTGTAAGAACAAAAATACCATTAAAAAAAAGCTCAGTTATCCGTTAACTTAAAAAAGCTCACCGTTAAGTTCAAATTATGTATTTAGTGTGTCAGCAAAAAAGACAGTTTCAGTTTTCACCTTTATTTGTCAGTGTTGGACTGAAATAGTGCAAAAAGAAGAAAGATTCTATCTCATTCATTCTATTAAATGAGTTATTTAGTCCTTGACAGACATGCCATATTTCTTCAGATTTTAAAAAAAATATTTTTAGTGATGAAAATGTCAGTTTGAATTTCAGTTTTTCATTCGTCATCTAAAATTTAAAACAAATAATACATGTTATTATCCTATTCATTCAGCTAGAATTTTTTTTAATACTCCGTCATTGACTTTTTCATTTTCTTAAACAAACAACAGAAAAGGAAGATACAGCAACAAGCAAACCTCCACCCCCAAAATTACACAATGCTGCAGTACAATCCAATACAAGAAATATGGAACTGGTTTAGGTAAAAATAAACATAAAGACACAGGAGCAAGTGATATTTGACATAAATGAAAGTGAAAACAGTAATTAAAGGTGAGTTATAGTTTCTGAAGGAAGGAATACAATGGTTTATATAGCCTCCAGAATCTAAAAGATTTATGGTTTAGGTCATGATTGAGTTTTTCAAGAGGGATAAATGCAGAAATCTGCCTGAGTTGGAAAGATTTAGTGTCAAAAAGATTTACTGGATTATGATTTAGAAGACAGAAGGGAGACATTAGGTTTAATTATCCAATTTCAAGAACTCAGATTTGAATAGCTTTTTTTCAGTAAGCTTACTAATGAGTCTATTAAAATGAAAAACAATACATACTGGGCTTGTAGCTGCTGCCGTTTGGTTTGTGCTGAAAACCTGATGATCTGCTCGGTAACTTGCGTGTTTTGTGGCGTTATTTCCTCCTCAGGAGAGAAGTCCCCTGCATTCCTTGAGCGACACACGTCGTGCTGAGCAGCTTCGCTACTACCAGGCCAACTACTTATCCAGGTGAGAGAAACCGAGGGAGCGAACGTGTGGAGGCACCGGAGCATGGGTTGAGGCAGCGAGCCAATTTTCAGAAATCACAGCCGACAAAAATTCCGGACATATGGCTCAAAGCTTCTAAAATATATGTATAATG
Organism: Parablennius parvicornis; assembly: GCA_900302745.1. Taxonomy (NCBI): domain Eukaryota; kingdom Metazoa; phylum Chordata; class Actinopteri; order Blenniiformes; family Blenniidae; genus Parablennius; species Parablennius parvicornis. The sequence goes on along the minus strand of OMNM01004609.1, from coordinate 11,582 downwards.
ACCATCGCCACTTGTCACCATCTAATTTAGTCTAAATCCACCTTTTATCGTGGAAATATAGCTAATTATCGGCTCGTGTAAGCAATTGGCTTCTCACTTCCGCGTTTCCTTGTGCGCCCAGTAACGACTTATGTAATTGGTCAATTGATACCATGTGGTGTAGTGCGTTTTGAAAGGCGGCTTTTGATTGGTTCAAAATTCTCTGATGCTTCCTGATGCGTTCAAATGCTGAGGCAGAGGGGAGGAATTTGGAGGAATAGGTTTCCACACAGGTGGGACTGATTCTGTGGACCTATGATCTAGCTAATCTTTCATTTCCAAATAATTGACAAATGTCTTGATATCTGTACATCATTCACGTTTTTCAATGAAGAATAAAATAGTCTTTGTTGTGAAAGTGTTGAAAGTGTTGATTTGCAAATTTTGGACACCCAGAATTTTTGGATAGAGACCCAAAACTTGAATTTTTGCCTAAAACAGGAGGAAAGATGAGGCCAAATAAAACAGCAGCTGCTCTCCTTTTCCTTTTTTTCCCCTATGAAATGTCCTAAAAGGTCAGAATCTCGACTGACGATCTAACATATAATGCTCTGAACTTTAAAGGTCGGCTCTGCTAATTGGCTTAGCTGTGGATAAACTGTATTTTTTTTCAATGGGAAACATCAAATGCCAGGTTCACTGTCTCCTCACCACTAATCCATCAGAGAAATGTTACTGTCATTCACTTATCTCTTAATTATATTATCTTTTTTCCACTTTTCTCTGCCCATATAGAATGAATGTTTCCTCACTTCATCTAAACCTCCATTGTTTCTCAATGAATATGAGTAGGGAAGCATTGATACTGCACTAAAACTTCACCTTTAATTTCAACATTATCCTCTAATCTTATCAACATTACTTATATTTCAGGTGTTTAAACTACATTCTTCATATTTCTCAGACCCTTTAGCCACATTGTGATTGTTAAATCATTGTTTTGGAATATTGTTTTTAAAATTGATTTGGGGGGAAACAAATCAAAAGAAAAAATAGATAGGAGCTATGTAAAGCAAGGCAAGGCAAATTTATTTATAGAGCACCATTCAAGCACAGGGCAATTCACAGTGGTTTACAAAGAAATGAAAGAAATACAGAAAAAAAAGTTTCTGAAGTGTCTGTATTTACATACAGATACATACATTTAAAAGCTAAAAACTTCAGACTCCAGAATAAACAGTTGGTTTTACCTTCATGCATCCAAACAAGAAGATCACAACCGGTGGCTTTGTGAAAGATAACGGCTTCCCCTACATTTGTTTTCTACAATCTTGAATTTATTATAATTATTATTATTATTTTTATAAATCTGACCTGTAAAGAAGTTTAAATATAACGGCTGATATAAGCGTGTCCCATCAGTACTGTGTTTATTGTGTCAGAAATACACAGATTGTTTGAGCTCTGGAAGAGACAATCATTCCTAAGAAAAGAAAAAAAAGTCTGTGGAAAACACTTCCAAGAAGAGATTATGTCCTTCCATGGAGAGCAGCAGCGTCCGGGATGACGGGGGTCCCGGGGTGGCATGTGCAAGGTCACAGTCAGCTGAATGCCTGCCGAGCCGGCCAGCCGGCCACGCTGCAGCAACTGAAGAGGATTAGTGTCTCAGAGAATGTGTGTTGACAGGATGTCAGCAGAGAAATGACAAGACTTCCTTTGAGATCAGACTGGACTGGTTTCGGTTACGTGATCAAGTAAAAATGGGTAGAAAAGTGGATGAAGGAAACTTTACAGAAAAATCTTTAATTAGTCACTGAATGTTGTCATTGAATTATTTTCCAAAAAATTTGAATTGGCTGACAATATAGCGACTCTCATACAAAGACCTTCCTTATATGTAACAAATAGCGATACCACTGATGACCTGTGGGGGCAGTGTTGAGCAGTATAGCGCATGTGCAACCAGCAAAAGGAATAAAGGAGATAACAGAACTTAGAATACCGAAATGGCAAACCTTTGAGTGAAGACTGTAAACTTGTGCTGAGATAAACAGACAAAGAAGATTCAGACGCGTGAAGAGTTTAGAAATGTCCTCACGAGCAAAGCTGAAATCTTTATGGATTTAATTACGAATTCAAATACTCAGGACTGGAATACTTATTTTAGCAGTTAAGGCCCCGTTGACACGACATTGAAGTGAAAACATATAATTTTGGTTTCTGAAAGATTTCATGTTTACACAGCAACTTTTTGAAATCGATGTTAGTTTACACATAAATGGCACAAACAATGAAAGCAATGTAGTTAGCATGTTGGGCCACTAGTGGGTGGTATTGTTTATTTTTTGATAATAAAACCACACACACATGCACAGTAGCGGCGTCTCCCCCTGTTTCCATGGAGACTGCGTCAGAGTATTTTTCTAAATTGCCACCTTGGGAGCCATTTTCACCAAATTGCAATGCAACTTTTGGTACGCTTGCAAACATATGGTAGAGCAACATGGAGCTTAGCAGTGACATAGCCTTCAACTATTTCTTGACCATAATAGAAGAATTACTGTGGCTGTTTTGCCTCTTTGATCCATTTTATATTTAAAATTCAACCACAATGATCCAACTTTATGTGTTTAACAGTTGTCTAGGGTCTTTACATCTTTTCGACTGATGTTACAAAAATGCCGGTGTGAATTTGAAATGAACCAGATCCTCCTGTGATCTGGACCAGGCATCCTCACCACAGGTCTTAAGACTGCCTAATAAATATAATGAAAAATCAACAATCATCAAGTTCTTGTTGTAATTTAAACTGCTCCCACACCGGTATTCTGACATGATACCTGTTTCTGTTTCAGCCCGGAGATGAGTCCGCTGAAGTCTGTGCCTCAGATTAGAATAGACATGGACCCAGACGACGACGACGATAATTCCTTCTACTGGAAGAGCCGAGGCTCGGAAACGTCTCTGTAAGAGGAGCGGAGCGCCGCCGGGCAGCCTGTCGCTCCTTCTACTGACTTTCAACTACAATGAACGCTGGGGGAGTTAAAAAAAAAAAAAAAAAAAAAAAAAAGGGGAGGGGGGT
>OMNM01004603.1:9465-23803 GCA_900302745.1 Parablennius parvicornis | reverse complement strand
GTGATTCGTCTCATAGTGGCCTTCACACACCTCTATGTGTGTTGTACACAACAAACTGTAGCTTTGCTGTTGAGAGGCCTGATCTCATATGACCTTCAGTTTATGACTATTTTTAGAAAACGTTACTACATTTGGTCATGCTGCTGATTTAAAAAGCTTCTTTTACACAACTTTCTTGCGTTTACCACCGTCCCATAATTATCACTTGAGGTTGCAGAAGCGGCTGTTTTTCTGCTGACTAACTGCGCCTACCTTGAAAGTCTGGTTTGTCCTATGGTACTGAAAATATTCACAATTCAGGGTATTAATGGGAAATGCAAAAAAAATTGAAGTCAAGACATTATAAAACACTTCTTCTGTTGATTTCTTTTTTAAATCAGAGGATCATGAGATTGTCTGTTGCCTCGAGGCTTCTGAATTAACCTCTTTTATCCAAATCTGTTTGAGTTAAAGGCATTCAGTAATCCATTTCAACATCTCCAGAGCGACACATAGTCATTTGCTCTTAATAGCCGAAGCTTGTTTGACTTGCTGACGCTGTGAGAGTTGCTGCTGCCACTCCCTAGCTGCAGCATGCTCTCCTCATTGCTCACTGCTATTTAACTTTGGCCTAGCACACCAGCACCTTCCCATGCTGCCACATCCAGAGCCTCCGATGACTAACTTTTTCCCCCAAGCTTCTCCTCTTTCGCCAAAGTGATCGTTACGCGGACAATACGTGGCAGTGTTTGTAGGGCTCCACTTCTGCCTCCATTATTTTTTTTCCATAAATACTGAGTCGGTTGCCAAAGTGTGTTTGGAAAAGCCAAACCGTTGCCTTGGAAACGTCTCAGCTAAACATCAACGCTTGTGGTTTGTGGCTACCGGGAACACGGGACTGTACGCACATCACTGTGGTCTCTGTGAGTCATACTCGCCGAGGTCTTTCCCCGTATTCTCTTCCCTTTGATAAAAATAGCTCATACTTGTGTTGTGACACATGAAAGGAAATTATAGTAGTTACCAAACTACCAAACAAGTAACAATAATCACTCACTGGAATGTTTTCTGTCAGCACTAAAACACTTCCACACTCTAAAACTGACCCAGCGGCTTTAATAAAGTTTTGTATGCAGACGGAAGAAGTTTTAAATAGTTTAGATTTAATAAAACATGAAATAACCTAAATATAATGCTTTTGACAAAAAAGGAGTAAAGCTACGCTTATCTGAGATAACATGGAACAATAAATAGTAAATAGAATCAAATATAATAAGTTAAGATCAACGAAACTGAATTAACCCTTTCAGTTAATCCACAACAGGGATATTTAAATATTTATATGCACACCAAATGTTTTAGTTGATCTAATTTTTACAAGATAAGCTCTAATAAGCTATTAATAAGTAATTACCTTCACTTAGTTTAGTAAAGATAAACAAAGACTTTTCAACAGTGCAAAATTTTAATATTCACAATTAAACATGAGCTTTTCATCTACACCAAACTTTGTAGTTTAAGTGACTAAACCCCTCATGATTCTGTCTCTACAGGAACACTAAAAAAGAGTCGGAGTTGGCTGCGGCGCTGCAGAGGCTCAAAGACCTGGAGGCTCTGCTGAACTCCAAGGATGCGTCTTTGACCACGGCTCTGGGAGAGAAGCGTAGCCTCGAGGTGGAAAACCGGGACCTGAAGGCGCAGGTTGCCAAGGTAAACTACGGCCTAAGTGCAGTGGGAAGCACATCTGGACTCAATCTCTCTGCTGGCTTCCAACAAAGTCATCAACTGTTTGTTACTCATTCTTCCTTAGTGTTCACCACATTGTGAGACTGAATGTTTAGTGTCTAATGGCTTGATTTGACCTTTGTAGAAGTTGAATGAGAATGTTCCTGTTTCTTAGCTGGACACCAGTTTGAGTGACGCTCGGAAGCAGCTGCAGGATGAGATGTTGAGGAGGGTGGATGGAGAGAATCGCATCCAGACCCTGAAAGAGGAGCTGGAATTCCAGAAGAGCCTGCATTCTGAGGTCAGACTGATAAACACACTTCTTCTATACTCTCTGAACGTTTTCGACTGGGAGACACCAACTGTAAGTTTTTGTTTGCTCTCCAACAGGAGCTGCGGGAGACGAAGAGGCGTCACGAGTCTCGTATGGTTGAGTTGGATAACGGCCACCAGCAGGAGTTTGAAAGCAAACTATCCGAGGCGCTGATGGAGATGCGGAGCCAGCACGAACTGCAGGTCAAGCTGTACAAGGACGAGATCGAGAAGACCTACAACACTAAGGTACGGTATTTAGTTAAATTTGGGGATTTTTTTTTTTCGGGTTGCACGTTTATGAACATGCAAAAATTGAGCGGGGTTGGACTTTATATTTTATGACTCTTCGCTATCTTCAGCTGGAAACCGCTCGTCAGTCGGCTGATCGGAGCAGTCACCTGGTCGGAGCCGCACACGAGGAGCTGCAGCAGACACGGATACGCCTGGAGTCCATGTCCTCTCAGCTCAGCCAGCTCCAGAAACAGGTGATCGCATAGATCAATCCACCCACCGCAAGTTTCTTTGTATGTTCTGTCCTTTAAATTTGTTTTGTATGCTAATCAATAAGGTGAGTTTTCTTAGTTACATTAATTTGGATTTCAAACTCCTCTGACTGTCAACATGATAATTAACTCACATTAGTGTCAAATAATGAACAAGTTTGGACGGGCGATGTGATTGCATACTCCATTATTGATTGGTTCTATCTTCTGTAAACTTGCTGGAATAATATTTCACATTTATAACTATGGCATATGATCTACAGTATATACAGGAGCTGGTTTGTGTATATTCTCTCGTACGCTGGTGGAGCAGCACAGAATTTCGCTAAATTGGGTCCATTAAAGTACAGTTTTTATCAGATGTTAACTTTGTGATTCCTCTGTCTGATGCAGCTGGCGGCTCGTGAAGCGAAGGTGAGGGACCTGGAGGATGCTCTGTCTCGGGAGCGGGACACCACCCGACGCCTTCTGGGAGAGAAGGACCGAGAAATGGCAGAGATGAGGCAGCGGATGCAGCAGCAGCTGGACGAGTACCAGGAGCTCCTCGACGTGAAACTGGCTCTGGATATGGAGATCTGTGCCTACAGGAAGCTGCTGGAAGGAGAGGAGCAGAGGTGAGCGCGCACTAAGCATTTACATGTACAAAATCCTCCATTATGTCCTACGCCATTATCATCATCATCATCATCATCATCATCACCATCCACATGACATTCCTCCCTGCAGGCTGCGTCTGTCTCCGAGTCCTCCTCCGGCCAAAGTGTCCGGGAGTCGCTCCTCGTCTGCGGCAGCTCACTCTCGGTCGGTCCAGAGCAGCTTTCAGAACTCACCCTCCAAGAGGCGACGCCTCAACGACACCGACAGCGAGGCCTCTAGCTTCGCAGGAGGAGCCATGGCTCGCACCCGCATCACCCAGCAGGCCTCTGCCAGCGGACGGGTCACCGTGGATGAGGTGGACCTGGACGGGAAATATGTGAGACTCAGCAACAAGTCAGATGAGGTGAGACAAGGAATCATTGAAAAAAAGAAAGAAAACAATTTTAACTTGTTTGTAGTGTTTTTTTTTTTTTTGATGATTTATACACTGTTGGTTGTGTGTGTGTGTGTGTTTGTATATATAAAAAAAGCAAGTTAACTGAATTTTTGCTCCTGCAGGATCAGAATTTGGGAAACTGGCAGGTGAAGCGGCAGGTCGGAACCGGCACTCCGATCCTGTTCAAGTTCCCGGCTAAATTCTCCCTGAAGGCCGGTCAGAGGGTCATTGTAAGTATCGGCTGGACTCAATAATCAGTGCCTTGAATCATCAGAGTGATGAACAAGGATTCACACAACTTTCTTTGTGTTTTACGGGCAGATTTGGGCCTCAAGCGGTGGAGGAAGACACAATCCTCCTTCTGACCTGGTTTGGAAAACCCAGAACTCCTGGGGCACTGGAGATGTTTTCCAAACCACCCTGATCAGTGCTAACGGAGAGGTATCTTACATCATTATCACATGTTGCACCCTTAATCCAAGGTTCAAGCTGGAACATCAACAACTGCATTGTTTATGTCACATTTCATGCATTTAAAAAAAAAAAAAATCTGTGAATCAGCTATATTTTACACAATTTCTTTTAGGAAATGGCCATGAGGAAGGTGACACGCACACAGTTTGATGAGGAAGATGATGACATGGTGAGAAACATGCACAACATTCTAATGTGTGAAGCACTCATTCGTATTGTACATAAACTGTGAGACAGCTTTTATTTTCTTTTTTTTTTTTAGTGCCAAACAGCTACTGGTTTAAGCAATTAATAGTTCTACAGACCAGTTGTTGAATGTTTGTAGATTTACTTCTGCCTATCTTAACGCTGTATTTCATTCAGTCGTCACCAATCAGACTGACTCTGAATGTTTTGACCTCAGCAGGTGGCTCACAGTACTTGTGTTGGCGAAGGCGAGTATAACCTGCGCAGCCGGACGGTGGTGTGCGGCTCCTGCGGACTTCCCTCGGACAAATCCAACAACTGCTCCGTGACCTCCGCTTCCAGCTCCTTCCGCAGCGGGGGGATCTCCGAGGGTTTACTGCCGCAGTCCTACGTCTTCAGCGCCAGCACACCTCGCAAGGTGACTGATGAAACAAATCTAAAGCTTTAAAGACAACTCACGTCTAAAGATGTTTCAATAAGGGTCCATTTTTTTCATTACTTGGGAATGAATAATCTAACTTTGTCAAACTTTCTCCTCAGTCTGGAAGCAAAATGGATACCTGTCCGCTCATGTGAATCCAGGGATCCACCTGAAGACACTTCAAAACTTTTCAGTTATTGATTGTTTAGTTAGGTAACATTAGTTGTAGCTATTAGTTTAGTTCATGTACTTTGGGAAAACTCTTCAGGATATTAACATTTCATATTGCTTTTTTTTTTAAATGTACTGTATATAGGCATGATGATGAAATATTTTCTTGGATTTAGATATTGATTAAAGCAGGCACTTTTGTTTGTATACGTCACACTTAAGGTGGAAGATTTTGTCCCTGCTGTTCTCGTGATCACAAATAAAGAACATACCAGCTATTTAAACGCTTTAACTCCATCCTGCTTTTAAACATGACTTCCACAGCTGTTGAGGTTGGTATCATGTTGTTGTACTCCATAATCTAACACATTGACACTGCAGAGTTGTGATCAATTCACAAGTTCAGATTTTTTTAAAGAAACATTTTTATAATTGAATTAGCTCTCTCTGTGATAGTGAATTGATCACATCTTCGCGACAGGTCTACAGAATATTGTGTATTTTTACGATATTAATAAATGTATTTTCAGAAAACCTGTTTTTTTAGTCAAATGGCTTGTTACTTTTGCACAAATCACTTTTACTTATCTGATTTCTATACCTGCTCTTGGATTGTGAAAGAGATCTGGAGTATTTAGATAAAATCCACACAGGCACACGGAGCACATACTGTGAGAAACAACTTGCTCGAGAAATTGTAGAAAAACACTCATTTGCAAAAGAAGTCAAAGTGCATTTTTTTAATGGGTCTGCCGGTGAAGAAGTACTAATTATGTAAAAGATGGATTTATCTTTTCCCACCAATATTCAAAATATTTCAGCGGTTAACATTGGGGTAAACACAGACCAAAGGGGGAAAAAACAGCGCAGTGTCAATCAACTACACCATACTGATATGAATCAAATGTCTGTCGAATCAAGGAACCTACCCTTACCCCTGGTTTTCATTAAAAATGCCAGTTCAGGAAGTGAAACCTGCTTTGCATGTTTGTTAAAAAGAAAACTACAGAAGAGAGAGAAGCAAACAAATGTCAAAACAAAACACTCACATTATGAAACCTAACATGGAACAATTTTGGATATGTAAATGGTTTGAGTAAAAACAACTTGAGGTTTATGCCCCCCCTCAAAAATTAATTAAAAGATTATTAACTTGAATAAAATTAGTTTTTTTCTCCAACAGCATGTCTTTACATTGTAGTCACAATGATTCTTGCTATACTTGATTTGAGGAGACTTCAAGCATTTATAGAGATTACTGCAATGACAAACGTTACTTATACTGAGGCTATATCAAGATGCCTTCTTTTAAAATTCTTATAAAAACGTTTGTCATTAAAGACAGAAGAAATAAACATATGGCAACTGTATTATATGGTAATATAATAAAAAGTACAAAAATGTGAGTATGGTCAAGTGGACTTACTGTACAATTAGGAATTTTTGCACCTGAGTTTGTTTCCATTCTACACGTGTGCCACAGCCGCATTTGTTTTGAAGGCAGATCTGTGTCGATAACCGGAAGCGGAAATAAACACGTCGAGCTGCAGCGCCTGAAACATTTCTACTATTTATTCAATCTGCACATTATTTATCAGTAAGTGGCGTCTCTGAGCTGTTTTGAAGGACTAACCTGCGTAGGACGGTGTTGTTAAAGCGAACTGAGTGAGTGTCTTTAACCTTGTTAATGTTTATTCTCGGATTCAATGTTGAAGGTGAGCTAACTTTCGCAGCCTTGTTGAGAAGTGCACCGAAATCTGCACAAACTGAAGTAAAAATTCAAATAATATCTACGTGACAGTGTCAGATAGACAAAAGGACGTGAATATTAACAATTCTAGTAATATTTGCATGCTGCCATTTGATGTCAGTTAATAAAAACAATGAATTGCACTGTGACTTATAAAGAAACGCATTTAAAACATATTTTCCTGCTCTGAAGTTACTCATATAAATAAACACTTCTATTTTACTCTTGCCCATTAATACATGGTTATAAAATTGTGTTTTTGGGTGATTTGTTCATTATTTGGTCTTTAAAACCCCAGAGAGTGTTAAAAAATAGCAATAATACATACATGATCGATTTAATCGTGTCAAACCGATTAAAAGAGAAGACAATCAGCACGATTACACCTATTTGCATGATGTTGTTTGACACCTGTTAATAAAAACGTCACTTAAACTGCATGTTATTAAAAAAAAATGTGTAAACATGGTTCAATAGCTTCCTCTATTCAGGAATACTTATTATGTTTTCCTGCTCTAACATTCACCCCATAATTATTTTTATATTTTAGTTGAGCAGTTCTTTATTTGGTCTGTAAAACCTCAGAAATACACTCAGGAAAGTTTCACAGGCTAAAGACATAATACCTGTATTTAATTGTGTGAAAACAGAATAAACAATTATTTAGAAATAAATATTGATACGTTTGGAATTATTTGGATGATGCCATTTGGTACTAGTACATAAAAGTACCTCACTGAAACCTTGGCTATGAAGTGGGTGTTAATACAAAATGGCTATTTCAGTAAGAGATCACTGACATGTCTTCTCAGGAGCTCAGATCCTCCTGAATGTGGAGCGTTCGGACTCTGTTTGGAATCGGCTTCCTCGTCACCTCTCGAGCGGCAGCCTCCCTCGCTCACACGGGGACATGCACGCTCTCCGCTGCGACTGACGCACACAATAACGACTGTTTCAGAAGGACGGCGTCCACCATGGCCCAGGCCGTCAAGTATCTCGGGTGAAGGTTCTGACCTTGTTGACGGTCTTTAAACTGAGGTTGTGTGACTGACCTGCCGGCTCTCTACAGCCAGGAGGAGGCCCAGCACATCGACGAGGAGCTCTTCAGCGAGTATGGCTTCAGCGTGGATCAGCTGATGGAGCTGGCAGGCCTCAGCTGTGCCACGGCCATCACTCGGGTGAGAGACGGGCCAGGATTAAATTTTTGGGGAAAACCAATCTTGAAACGAGAGCCAAAACAAAATCTGTATTTTCACCCAGAGCTGCCCCAGATTGTTTTTACAAAAGTCAGAGGAGCCGTCTTTAGTTGCTGCAACATTTCTGTGAAGCCAAACATTTTCAGAGATGCCCACTCATAGAGACTATTTTTCTTTTAATGTGCCAATCGAATTTTAACTCCTTCAAACTCTTGATTACCATCTGAAGTGAGAAATAATCAGATTACTTTTTTTCCAATCACTTGGCATCAGCGGCCGAATTTTCCTCGAGCAGCTTGTGTTTAGAAAATCCTCTTTTACGTTCTGCAGTTTGTGAATTGATGTGTTGTTTTTGTCACGCAGGCGTATCCACTCACATCTCTGGTAAAGGCCAAACCGACTGTGCTGGTGATCTGTGGACCCGGTAACAACGGCGGCGACGGCCTGGTCTGTGCACGACATCTCAAACTCTTTGTGAGTCCACTAAGGAGTGATACAGGAAGTTAGAAATAAGATCTGAGTGCAAATGTGCACTAAAAAAAGCTTCAAAATGCTGGTCTATTTTTATGAATGAGTTAATAATCTGTGCTGATACTGTGTGTTCCACCTCCTCTGTGCGTCCTGCTGCAGGGTTATGAGCCCGCCATCTTGTACCCCAAGAGGCCCAACAAGCCTCTCTTCCAGGGTCTGACCACGCAGTGCCAGAAGATGGAGATCTCCTTCCTGACGGAGATGCCCGAGGTTCGCCGCTAATCAATTCTGCAGCAGCGTTTATCCTCGGCTGTGGAGGAGATGCATCTGCTTGCTGGTTATGAGCGTGCTCTTTATTTCCAGCTCTGCAGACACTTCATTAGATTTTCTTCAGATCGATTTACATGAGATGAAGTTGTAAAGTTTATTGCAGAAAGGCAGTTGTTAATATAGCTGATAAATAATCCTGCAGATTGTTTGAGAACATTTAAGTTCACTTCAGCCTCTGTCAATAAACTCAAACTGTCTCCTCAGGCCAGAGTGATCGACGAAGCGTACAACCTGGTGATCGACGCCATCTTTGGCTTCAGTTTCAAAGGAGCCGTGCGGGAGCCTTTTGGCTCCGTCCTGAACGTGCTGAATAAGACCACGGTCCCCGTCGCCAGCATCGACATCCCGTCAGGTCGGTGTCACGCGCTCAGCGCTCTCCGAGGGCAGACAGACAGATGAAGGAGCTTCCTGTGTGAGCTCAGACAGATTCAGGTTTCCACTGCGGCAGATTGTCTTTCACTTTTCAGCTCACACACGCAATTGTCAGAAGATGGTGTTTAAGAATTTAAAAAAAATAAACTGAATAAAAAGGGGAACATGAGACTAATTTAAAACAGGTTCTATGTGTTCTGTGTTTTTACAGGTTGGGATGTGGAGCAGGGCGGCGGCACCGATGCGCTCCAGCCCGACATGCTCATCTCGCTCACCGCCCCCAAGAAATCCGCTTCCTTCTTCAGAGGGCGCTACCACTTCCTGGGCGGCCGCTTCGTGCCGCCCGGTCTGGAGAAGAAATACCAGCTCAACCTGCCTGAGTACCCCGGCACAGACTGCGTTCTGCAGCTGTGACCGAGGCAGGAAATACCTTTCAGGCCATGAGGACATTAAGACGGCTTTACCTTTTATCCGTCTGTTGATTTCACTGGAAACGGAAACTTGCCAACATCAATGCGAACTTCGATTAGACTACAGGGATTTAATCAATAAACGATCTCAAACTGTCTTTACATGCGTTTGATTGTTACAAAAACAAAACATGAGATTATCTTCCAGTTGCTTACAACTAAAAGAGTCACAGTCGATAAAGTTTCTGAATCGGTGGGATTCAAACCCCCAACATTCCCGTCACATGTTTTCTGCTCTAACCTGGAGGCCATCGCAGCTCCCTGACTGATTCAATTAAATACCACGTGGAAATTACTGAGAAGATGCTGAATTTCTGTTTCTACTAATCTCAGGATATTTTAATCGAGGCCTCACAGCTTCTGAGCAAGGCCGATGAGTGTGTTTTCCTTTCACGGTTCACCTCAAAACCAAGTAGTTGAATCTTGGAGGTGCTGGAGGAACTCAGTCCTGCATGTTATCAGGGTTCGTGCATGTAGAAACTTGAAAGTGTCCACCAAGAAGTGTCACTGTAGTTTGGATTGTTCACACGTCAGCAAAGTGGAGCTGGTACGTCAGTAATATTCAGGATTCACTTCATCTCATGTGGACGATGCTGGTGGCTATTTGAAGTCAGGCCATTTTCACTGAAGCTTTGGTGGAGGTGGAGAGTCAACACACCACCATCTCACCCTATTAATATGTTTAACTTTCCAACAGAGCATGAGATATTTTACAATTACGTTAAAAATATTCGCTTATTTTTGAGAAAACAAAAGCATGTATTGATGTTCTCTTGGGTAAAATGTGGGTTCAATTCATTTGTTCAACAAAGAGTTTCAGCTTGTTTGGACTGAGGTTGCGGGTTAAATGAAAATTAAACTTCCTCCTAGTCCCTTTGGTACACGCAAAACCAGATTGGCACATATTAAAGACAGCTTATGTTGTCTCTTCTACATTTGTGTACTTATTTGGATGTTCTTTATTTTTTTTCTCTCTTTTTTCTTTTAGTTTCTTTCTTGCATGCTCAAAATAAATATATCAAATGGTTTTACATCACCGCGCTTGATAGTCACAACAGATTAATTAAAATATGCTAAATTTAGGCTCAGCCTACAAAAACATGTCAACTTGAATCCACCTCCACTCAAATTCCCAGAGCCGTGCCAACGTTTAAATCTTTTTTTTTTTGTTTTAGAACAGAGGGTGGATTTCCCACACATTTGAAAAAAAGGTCCACGACATGTTTTCTTCACTTTTATTATAGTACACCTTTAGGATTTCACTGAATGTACGGATAGCAATTTAACTGGAAATACAGTCTATCATAATCCAACACATTCTATTTTATAAATAACTTGAACCATACATGTTGTTTGTGTCTCATTTATACATCCGGTGGCAATGAATTAGTAAAAAGCTTTCCCATAAAATAAGCCGCACACAGCCCAGCAGGCCTTCACAGTACCCCTTATGTTTCAAATAAATGCGTGACTACATATACTCGGAGAAAATACTGCATGTACAGTATATGCTTCTGACAATGTGGCTCATTAATGCATAATGGTTTCTCTTAGAAGTGCAGTACATGCTTTTGCGCGCAGAATAACTATATACAGTGCTGGTACCATGCTCTCTTTGTCCACTTGTGGTCTGTGCTGAGTTGAGGGTGGAGTAGAAAGTTGAGATGGATAGGAGGCTCTTCTCGAGGTCGTCATGCAGGTCAGAGGGTGGAAGGAGGTTTTCAGACCACGAAGGAAGCCTGAGGACAAACGCGGTCAATGGGTCTACTGCTGCAGATTTAAAATCGCTGCGTTTGCACAAGGCAACGTTCAACTATAGACAAGTGGCACTTTAAAGTATTTACGACTTTACCACAGATGCTAGATCAAATAAGTCATTTTATGTAACTATATCACACTATTAAATTATACCAACTGGATGCATTGTAGCTTGAAAATGATATAACCCCGCCCCCCTACTTTGTGTATAAAGCAAATTAGTCCATCCATTAAATTTTTGTACTGCTTAGTTAATCCAAATAATCAAAGAAGCTGTTGTTTCTACTTGATTTACTGGTGATTGCAGTGTTTATTGAAAAAGTGGCACTGATATCAAAGCAAATGTGAAAATGTAAAAACATGCATGAAGGCTGCAAAATGCCAAATATGAAGGACTTAAAAAAAAAAACAACAACTTTTGTTAAATAACATAGTGTTGAAACGGCATTTAATTTCCTTATGAAACCCAAACAAGTAGAATATTTGAAATGTATATATATTTCTACTTTAAAGTCCCTACATGTAAAATAAAATAAACTAAATATGTGATTATAAGAACTTTCAATAAACGGAAGATGAAAAAGGCCTCGTTTATACGAAAATCAAAAATGGTCCTACCCCATTTAAAAAGTAACATTTTGAATGTTCCTGATTATTTCAAAAGTCACAACATACCTGTGCTATTCTCCGACCTGCACGCCCGCACAGTTGTCTTTACTTTCCGAGGCTATGGCCAAATACTCAGCATTTCTGGAAGGGAAACCATGAAAAATCAAAGTCTGATCGCCCGTCGTACAATAAAAAATGTTTTCTGTTATTACTGAGACAAAGGTGAAAAAAAAATGCTGAACTAAAACAATACAGGTATGTTTTCTTTTTCACTTACAGGAGGAAGGTTTTGGTTTTTACTAGGGAGGAGGGTGACAGGATGGGACGAACAAGATGAAAACACGACAAGTTGACAGAAGGAACGGCACAAAGAGACACAAATGAACGCACACGAACACAATAGAAACAATAAATGCTCACAAGTACAATGGAGACCTAGAAATAGATCATCGAGCAGAGGATGTACCAGCACTACAAGTCTGAATTTCCGGTGTGATTTCAGCAGTTGGACATGAATGAAGTCTGACAGGATTCATGGCGAAATGCACACGGTCCATCGCTTTCACACTAAATGTGAACACTTCGAACACATCAGTATGAAAAGTTAACTTTTAGAGGAAAAATGCGGAAAGGCCGAGTCCCACCAGACAGTGAAAAACAAAGTTCATTTCAAGCTTTTTTTCTCTCTATATAAAAAAAAGTCTCTGCAATGCAAACATCACTGAGATTTAGTTCAACAATTTACTGATAACTCTGCAAGTCAACTGTTGTTGAATTAGGTCTTCCTGTTGTGAGGCGGTTTACCTTCAGAGTATGATATTCTGACAGCGGATTAATGATTAATAATCCTGATTTTAAGTTCTTCAAAATGACACCAAAAAACACACAAAGAAATACAAACCAACAAGAGGGTGCAAACTCACCATAGTGAGACTCACAATATCTTAAAAATCTAATCATTAGCCGCATGAACACACTAAATAACTTTGAAAAGACATCAATCACAAATTGACGCAATACTCTAATACTAAAACGAAATGACACGCAAAACAACTACAAAAAGGAAACAAAACAACTACAAACTGATTAAAGCAACTGTTTTATAAAGTGAAGAACAGTATTTAAAAGCAAAAGCAAAACAGGCACGAGAGGATGTAAACTTGAGTGAAAATACTTCAGATAACTTATAAAATGGCCAAAGAGAGGGAGAAAAAATCCCAAATGCCTAAAAACAGCTTTCAAAAACTAAATTGTGGCAAAGAAACTGATTTCAAAAAGACTTCACACAACCACAAAAATATATCACGTCTTTGAAAAGACAAGAAGACAAAAAAAAGATCATAAAAAGATGTGAAATTATTTAAAAATATTCAGAAGAACCACAAATAGATGGAAAAACAGCCACAAGAGGATGTGTAATGAACA
Source organism: Parablennius parvicornis (assembly GCA_900302745.1). Classification (NCBI taxonomy): domain Eukaryota; kingdom Metazoa; phylum Chordata; class Actinopteri; order Blenniiformes; family Blenniidae; genus Parablennius; species Parablennius parvicornis. The sequence continues at coordinate 10,615 of OMNM01004603.1, read as the reverse complement.
CAATGACATTTTAAAACAAACACAAAGCAATCATAATGAAACACAGTGGCCTCATTTTTTATTTATTTTTTTTATCCCTGGCAGTGAATCCTGGAGTGGATCACATTGAGAAAGTTTTGACTTTAAATTTTTGAAAGCAGGTGTGACGAGGCCTTAACTCTTATTGGACTCCGGCTTCACATGCATCAGATCACAGCCAGTATATCAACATCAACTACCAATGAACTTCGCCGTGTTCAACAGAGTGCCGACAATTAAGCTCATGTCAACGTCATCGATTTTAAAATGTGTTATGCTTCTGTTATATGTTGATTTTAGCTGATATACTGTGTTTCAATTTTACAAAACAAGCACTGATAAACCCAGACACGCACAGAACTTTTGAAGTTTTATTCTGCATTCATGTGATGTGAAAAATGCACGTTTTCCAAAGTCTGAAAAATTGGGTTGTTTACGTCACACATGTCTGAAGGTGGAGCAAAAATGACAATCTTTTGACAAATGGAGGCACATGAACGTATTGCCTGTCATTTTTTTTCTTTAATAACTAGGATTTATCATGTGTCTTCATGTGGTTGCTGCTGTGCAGAAAATGCATTCCGCTGCAGTAACCCGTGAAAGCATCCTCCACATTGTGGTTTCAATGGACACCAACACAACGAGTGCTGATATAACAACCGCACAACCTTGAAAACATGATGAGCACATGAATGCAGCGTAAATTCTGCAGCGTGAAGACCTTGTATCTCTTCTCGGGTGCCGAGAAATGCAGCGGTGGTTCGCCACTTTTAATCTCGGCGGCGCGACGATCAAAAACACGACACAAACCAGAGCTGCAGATACAGATCACGTGCAATCTGCCGTCATGCACACAGATGTCTTAAAAATACGTACGCGGCTTCTCGTAACGCCTCCTCCCCGGCTGCTGCGATCTTCCTGTAGCAGTAAATCATCTCGATGAGGAGCCAGACCTGCAGGCCGATGATGGACACGTACATCATGACCTCTGACACGATGGAAGCCGTACCCCTGGTGGCTGCGCACACACAAACCATAAAAAAAAAAACAAGCAATCAAGAGAGACATCACGAAGGACAAAGGAAAAGGCTCAGAGAAGAAGGCAAAGTGGAATTTAAGCCCTTCAGAGGCA
>OMNM01004595.1:6025-30533 GCA_900302745.1 Parablennius parvicornis | reverse complement strand
TTTGTGAACTGCACAAGGATTAATCTCAGTCATCTTGAATGTATTAAAGCCAATAACATAACTTGTCAATAATGAAATTAAATATTAAAAGATTTTTTTCCAACCATGATTGAGAAAGATTTTGCAGATTTTGGATCCTTAAGAAGCAAATGCTCAAACCCTGTTAAAACAGCCTCATTTCTAAGAAATATATTTTCATTTATGTAATAATGCGTTATTGGCTGCAAATTTTTTTTAAGGATTTCTTTAACGCCACTTCAGATACATTATTGGCAAAATGTCATTACATATGGGCTTTATTACAAGGTCAAAATTACTACATTATTGGCATTATTGGTTGTTACATGCTATTAGCTGTGATTAGCCAGGCAACATGAACTATGTAGGAAATTGCTGACTATATATGAATTACCAGAATTTAAAAAATTGCATTCAAGGTATAATCTCAATAGTTGTATTGCAAAACATATTAGCATTTACAGTTGAGCTCTACAGTTTTTGAATTTCTTTGAGCCGCAGGTGCGAGTGCATACAAGGATGCATGACTTGCCTTTTTTTTTTGGTATTGATCTTCAGAGACACATGCATTGTATGCACTTGAAAAGAAACGTACCATTTGCATACAGGAAGCTCTCAATGGAAGATCCCTTTTGCAATCACTACCATTTTCAAAGGCAGCTTAGGAGTTTACACCCTTTCCAGTAGGTGGATATCTAGAAGTGCATGGACATATTATTCCTGAGCTTAGGGGCATCAACACCAGGCTTGCTCTGTACGATTCTTTGAACTGCCAGGGGATTAATCCGAAGCAAGAGTCTGTGTCAATCTGCGCTATTCTTCGCAATGACAATGTTAGGATGAATAAAGCAGGCCAAGACATTTCCAGAGAGATGGTGTGCTTAACATAACAAAAGGATGTTTTTCCCTGTTTTCTGAGAAAAAAAACCCAACAACCTCAATTTCGTTCGTTCAGTCAGTCAGTTTGCTATCATCTTTGCTGTCTGTTGCCTTGTTGTTAAAGCTCCCATTAAAATCCTCAGCTGCTTCTTTTTAGCATTCACATTTCTTTCTTTCACTTGTTCTTTTTCTTTAGCTCTCTTTCAGTCTTTTTCATTCTTGCGGTTTTTTGCTGCCTCTTTCATTCTGGTTGTTCTTTATGCTATCTGTCTTTCTTTCTGCCCGTGTCTCTTCTTTCTTTGACCCTCTTTTCATTGTATTTCCTGCTTATATTTTGTCCTCTTTATCTTTTGATTCCTCGCTTTCCTCTCTGAGGATTTGCCCCAGACATAAGTCTGGTGCATATTCAATTATTTATTTGTTTCTGTTTGCATGGGGGCAGAGTCTGTGTGCGTGTGTGTGTGTGTGTGCGTGCGTGAACGCCTGCGTGCGTGACTTGTGGTGGTGGTGAGGTGGCTGTTGGATAAGAGAGGTCAAAGTCTAAGAATGATGTGGTTATGGGTTTGCAATTAATGAATTTACATACGGTAATAGGGAATGTTTGGCAGGCAAAATGCTGCACCCAGATTGGAACAAGTCTGACCTCTGACAAATGAACTTATCACAGAAGCAGAGAGAGAGAGAGAGGGAGAAGACTGACCTCAGAGAAAACAGGCCGTTCTCCCACTTAATTTCACAGACACTCATTTATAGGCGTTTTCATAAGAGAGAGCGCAAAGGGAAAGAGATTAAATTGCTTCATGCATTGATAATATCTTATATTTTGTATTAGATGGAGACAGGACAGAGCCCAAGAAAGAGGGAGGCAGAGAGAGATCGACACACTGGCCAATCTCTGGGCGATCTCCTTAATTTCACAGACGCTCATTTACCGGCGTTTCCACGGAAAAGAGAGAGAGGGAGAGAGAGAGAGAGAGAGAGAGAGAGAGAGAGAGCGAGAGAGAGAGAGATTAAATTGCTTCATGCATTGAAAATGTCATATTTTTTGTAAAAGAGTGAGGAAGGAGATAGAGGGCGTGAACCCGCTGGTCTTTTGGTCTGCCTTTCCTCTGAATCCAATTCAGAGTTAGACTGTTTCCCATTCCATTGCCCTATTCATCAGTTCACATCAAACTCGTATTGCAATGAAAACCAAGTGTATTGATTTAAAGCACCAGGCAGGTCGTATTAAATCTTGGTCATTGACGACGAACCCCATGAAAATCATCAAACTACCCACAATTGTTAGGAGCTGAATTGATTCTGCTGTTGTGACTGAGTTCATAATTTGTTGCACATGTTTGTTTTCCCTCTCTGTGTGAGTAGGTGTGAGGAGTGATGCACTGTGTCATGGAGGCCGTACGCTCCCACAGGTGATCCAGCTCACCCTCATAAGGAATCTGTTGAATACCATGATGAAAAAGAGAGATTTCTACAACGACATCCATGATTGTTTTTAAGTTCTCATGATTTGGTTAATAAGTAAAAATGTAAGATATTTTGAAGTCACACAATAGTATGAACACAGCTAAACAGTCTAAACAAGGGACTTCCAGTCTTTTAGGACTGAAGGCCATGTTTTCTATTTTTTAATCAACTTTATTTATCAAGTGAAAATCAAAGACAGGTACGTTGTATAGGAATTGGGCCGATTTATATAAAGGGCCGGGCCTCTCATTAGCAGTGGAGTATAACATTTTACCTCGAGCCTGAATAAAACTAGCACAATCAATCAAAAGTATATGTCTTAGGTTTGATAAAAATGGATCATGGGCCACCGTCACCCTGCTGGCCAAAGTTTGGACCAAAACCCTCACTGATCTCGATTACGATGAACTTGAAAATAGGAGAACACTAATTATTAAAAAAAAAACTGCTAACCCCAGCCTGATGGTGTGGACTGCTATGAAACAAACAAACAAAAAATAACAACAACAAATGACATAATAAATGTCACTGCGGGGCTGCAAGCGAACAAGCATTGAAAATTAATTGAATTCCTCTGCCACAACTGGATCTCTGTAGAGAGTTTGAATCTATCTCAATCTGTCTGTCTGTCCTCTCCTTTTTCCTCTTCCTATTCCCTTAGCCCCAACCGGAACAGCGGAAAGTCTGGTCTTCTGAGCCTGGTTTCGCAGAGTTTTTCCTTTCCACCTTCGCTTTTGCTTGCTCATGTGGAATTGTTGGGTTTTTCCTCTGTAAAAGTCCCTTGAAATTTCTGTGTTGTAGAAAATTGAGTTCAATCGAATTGAATGCAGATTTCAGTTTTCTGAGTTTCGCACCATATTTTTTCCCAAAAGCCGTAAAATCTATGTGTTTAGACACGCTTGATGAACTCACACTGCTTTAGATTTATTGAAGCGGTCAGTGCTGCCAACTTCTCCCCAACTTTAAAAGTATGCTTCTTGGCATTAATTACTTTAGAATAAAGTAAATATCACCTCTGAATATGCATCCGCTGAAGTCACAGCAAAGCTTGATGTATCACAACTTTGTTCTAGTGCATCAGTGAGTGGTGACAGCACAGTCACATGATAAAGCACCCACTGGAAAACACACACACACACACACACACACACACACACACACACACACACACAACCACACACACACACAACCACACACATTCCCACAACTAATGGGTTTCAGGAGCTGTCGGAATAATTCTATGCTTGTTATACACACGTAATTAGTTTTTAAAGGAGCTTTCCATGAATATACTATCAATTACTTCCTCTCGCTTCATGATCATCCCTGGTAGATCTCTGTGGATTTAGCTGCTTCACACTTTTTGATGTGACAGTGTGTTAATTGAGCTATTAGCCCGAGGTGTGTGTGTTCATGTGAAAGCGAGAACGGGAAACGCAAACCCGAGGTTCACGAATGCGCACGTGTCTTCACAGGTGTTCTGTCGTAGCTCCGCTCTGTCTTATCTCATTAACATTTGTTGACCCTGAGTGACAGCTGTGGGAGTCAGAAGTCAGACTGTTTTGTCTCATTGTCCCCTGTTTTTTTTCTGTTAAATCCCATCTTCAGTGTTAATCTTCTACCTGAGGTCTGATTGATGAGCCGTTTTCATGTTGAATACATGATCATGTTTTGGGTGAAATGAACTTCCACCAGTTTTCAACATCGTTTGATGGTAAATTGGTTGATTCAATGCTATTTTAATGTCAGTTTTCCTATCCAGGGAGACCTTCATCCTATTGGAAATCTGTGGCACGACTTCAACATTGCTGCAGTTTTTTATTTGTAAAAAAAATTTAAACCAAGTATCAATTTTCTTACACATTCACAATTATGTGACAAATCCCATTAAGGCTCATTTACATTTGTGGTTGCAAAGTGACAAAATGTGGTAAAGTTCAAAGGGAATGAATACTTTGCAGGCCCCTCAAAATATCTTATGTTTTAAGCTGTCATGGTATTAAATCGAGCATTAGCATCAATTAATCTCTTTCTCATCTTGAGTTAACTTCTGCTCCATCTATAGCAGTTAAGGGTTCGCTAACTGGCTTATTTGTCATAAATTGATCTGATCTGGATGCTGGAATTAGCAAAATAGCTTGTTCTGCTCTAATAAATATTCTTCATTATGATGGTATTAAGAAATCGATTAAGTTCAAGAGGAGACAACGCAATAATGACTGCATTCCCTACCCAGTTTTATAAATGTGCTTCAAAAAGGATTCACCAGTGTGTTTCTGTGAAAGCATTACTCTATTACTCAACATATAAGTCAACACCTTACTATTGATGCTTTAGCAGGTAGGTGGAGGAGGAGAAACCTCAATAATTTGAGAGTATTTTATAAAGGCACAGGAACGCAACAAGAACTGTTAAAGCCAACCCAAGAAACCCTCGAAAGGTGCGGTGTTGTGCAATTTAAAATGGCATTTTTATAATTTCTAGTATAACTATCACTTTTCCGGACATGATGAAGTAGATTCTGTAGAAGCAATGGAAGCAAATATGGCAGCGCCATTCGACGGAGAATGCACCAAGTTTGTGCACGTGTAAGTCATAATTGGTTGGCAAGTATGATCATTAATTTTTCTCATATTTGCTGACATTTGAGACACAGTATTTTCACTTTCACGTTGTTTTGAAGCATCTTTTCCAGAACACCCCACCCACCCTCTGAGAGCAAAGAACAAAGTCAAAGAACCTCAAGGATGTTAAGACCCAGTTTTATAGACTTGAAGATTATTTTGATCCCTCAGATTTGACTGGGTGGTTTCTAACACAGTTGTCTGTGGTGTGGCAAACACAAAATCATCCCTGTTTTACCATTTGGAAAGGTCTCATTTTTATTTTTAGGTCATGTTAAACAATAAAAAGATCAGAGACTGAGGTGATTGAATGAACAAATGACTTCAGGATTGCCAGACAGTCTCTTTTATGAAGCCGTTTGGGTAATGCATGCGTCATTAAAACATTTTTATTTGTCCTGCTAAATCACATATGGTTGTTTTTGTCATAATAATAAAAAAGATTCAGGCCACAATAAAGGTCGATATTGACTTCAGCCTCCACCCTCATGGTCTTTTACTTTATCTCAGGGCTTAGGGTCAGTGCAAGTAGCCTCCAGGGTTTTCTTTGGACTGAAGAACAGCTGTAAGAAATGTGCACATAAAGTCGTCATGTTAAAAGCAAAGGAACATAAAAAGAAAGCAGCTCTATCTGTAACTTTTTTTTTGATGTGACTGAGGTTACTGAGTTGTGGACTCATAAGACTGTGAATGTTTCACCCAGTGCATATGTTTTGAGTTTAAAGCATTTAAAGTGGAATCGAGGTTATGTTTTCTTTTGTTTTCTTGACAACCTGTTGACCTGCTTGGCAACCTGGCCTCATGGAAAAATACAGTGTTATGTCCAAGGGAAATATTTTCATTGACATCCGTCAGACTGCCTGCAATGTAAACACATGGGTGATGGAAGATTCTGTTTTGCTTTCAGTGTTTAAAGTCATGGCTGGGAAGAAGACTATTCGTATCCTTATAAAGGGTGTTTCACATTCTCTAATCTAATGTGGTTTTTAAAAAATATATAAATTCAGTGTCATTCATGAAAAATAGGTTATATTTGTTTATCTTCTATTATTGTAGCAGTTCTCTGACTTGTACATTTATTGTTTACACGTCTGTGCCAGATATATGCGATCTATTTTGTTCTGAGCTCTTAGTCTGGTGTATTTTCAGGTGAAAACAGGAATACTTCTAATCACTGTCATTTTGATTGTAATGGTCCTGCAAAGCTATTTTGGATATTCACAGACCACTTCATTTTTTTAAAAGTTACATTAGGATTCATGCTGACATCTCACAAAGAAGAAAACAGAGCAGTCACAGGTTTTGAAGTACATCAGCAAGTATATGAATTACTTTCAATGCATCTGCAGACGAACATGGACAAATGCAAACTCAAAAGACATTATGAATAAAGCAAACGGATTCCACACTGATGAACCATAACTTTATCACTTCCTGCTCAAAATTGTGTAGATCCTGCTTTTACTGCCAAAACAGCCCTGACTTCTCACCATTAGGTAATAGGCAACAACAGGTGCCTTTAAGCCCTTTAAGGTTTCGCTGGTTCAAACCTCTTTTGATTGTTGCAGGCCAGGAACACCCAGCAACAGTTGCAATTTTAACAAAGTTCTGACACAATCGTCTAGGCATCACTAGCAGTGGTCATGTCAAACTTCAAATCATTCTGCTCCTCCGGTTGCATTTCCTTTACTTTGAGGACAACATGTTTCTTTCGTGCTTGTTCAACTACTTACATGATACAGACAATCAGTTTTATAAACTTTATGTATCAGTGGTTGTAATGTTATGGTTGAATGGTATTTATTTCAATAAAATGTATCTTGTTTAGGTCTCATTTTGTGTCATTTCTGAGAAAAAAAAGCCTGAAACACTTGGGTTCAGGTTCAATTTCATGCTTCCAAATTGGAGTTATCTTCTTGGCTGTCATACATTTGCTTTTTTCTGAGGTCTAATCTGAGGGGATGACGCTTTGGGATCATCTTGTATTTCCAAGGATTCCTCGGCATGAAACATCGGATTGGTCAGAGTGAAACCATGTTTGGATAGTACAGAACTCATTTTACGTAAAGAAAATGTGTGTGAGCTTACGGCTACTGAACAAACTGCAGAGCACGATGCAAAAAACACAAGAATTCAAATTCACTTGTTTTGTCAAGTCAAACTCTTATCCAACAGCTTTGATCACTGATGGACAAGCACAACCCACTGGGAAGAACTCTCGGTGTGGATTTGCAGGCTGAATAGCTTTATGTAAGTAGGATTTTACGATTCCTCACCATTTTATCTAAATGATCATCCAATTCAATCCATATTTTCATTTGTTCAAGCAGGAGGCATCTCAAAGCAATTAAATCGGGTCAACCTGGCTTGGTCATATGTTTTTTCACCCCTGATCCAAGAGGCTTCATCAGTCTGTGGTGTTTCGTGCTTTGACTAGTCTGGCTAGTCCAGACCTTCATCCATCTATCTATCAAATTCACCCATCTGTTGGTAAGAAAATCCAAGGATTCCCACTGGTGCTGTAAATGGTTTTTATTCAGCTCTGAACAGGACCGAGGGTGGCACAAGTGACACATTGGAGATCTTTGCAGGGACAAGGAATGATCGATGATCCTACTTTTGCTCGTGCCTGCATGTGTGTGTGCATGTCGGATCATGTTGTGCGGACCAGTCTTTCGGCAGTGAGCTATTCTTTCCACTGCAGTAGGATCTGGGGTTTGACAGTGTGTGTAGATGTGTGTGTGTGTGTGGAAGGGAGGTTTGGGGGTGTGGACCTAGTGGAGCCGATCGAAATCTCCCTGCTGACAAGGTCTAGTATTGATCTGTCTGTAACACACATAGACATACCATACACACACGTATACAGGCTCTAGACTTCAACATGTATACACGAATCTTTCAATAACATATATCATTTGTGCAGGAACGAGCGTTTCTTTCGCTCATGTAATTTATTGATGAGATTTAGATTGCATGGTGGAAAAAACGAAAAAACAAAACAATGGGAAGACTTCACTGAAGCGACTGAGTGGCTGACATTGTGGAACCATTTCCCATGCATATCACAGTATTATACAGTATATAGTTAATAGCTTTTTTAGGTCAATAAAGATGGACTTTGGATTGTGTGCTCACAATCAAACCAGGTCTATCACACTTAGTGCTCAATGGAATGTGTTATGTTAAGAAGTTGTGAACCTTGACGTTTTCAACACAATAAATGTAAAATCAACCATCACTTGTCCAAATACACTGAGACAATGTTCACTTCTCAAGTTTTCATGCATGAAAAACCTTGCTGTTTTATGTTTATTATACAAAGGTCTTTTCTTCTTCTTTTTTTAAAGGCCCATTTGGCTTCATAACAAAGTTTTTCATAAACAATGTACAAAAAAGAGTATCCAAAAAATAAAGGCTCTGGTTGACTGTGACTAGTTTGAATAAAATAGAAACAGTGCGGACAGAAAAACAATAATGACCTGAAAATACATAAAATGTCAGAATGGCTTAAAACCTGATGTTTGGCCTCAATTGATGTGTCAGTGACCAAAAGGGGGCGGGGGAGCTTTGCTATTTTTTTTTTTTTTTTTTTTTTTTTGTTAAAATTAGATTTACAGATATAAAAAAAGATATACAGTATATTTTGTAGAATCTTTAGAGCACATCTGTAAAACATTTTTTTCCAAAAGCATCTGCTATTGTTTTGTTTTTCAGAAATCAAACAAGGGATCTGCAGTTCCAAAGACTCAATGAAAAAGAGGTAGGAAACCACTGATTTGTATGTTGAAAGAAAACTGCAGTTGAGTGCTTATTAATTGCAGCTGCTTTTACAATACTTCTACAGTTTACATTTTAACAAGTCTAACGTATAATATGTTTGCTATAATAAATAGGTAGTATTCAGATTTATTTGTGTATAGTCGCCCGTTACTGAGAATCACTGCTTTATGCAAAACCTTAGTCATTGCATGTCAATGTAATAGACAAATCATCTGTTATTTCATGACTATTCCAAGAGAAAATATCATGTCATACAAGATCACACTGTCCATTTGTACATAAAATACCATAAATAGTGAGTTCGACCTGTATAATATATAAATATAATATATAAATCAGGTTTAGGCAGAGAAGGCAAATTGTGTATCAGCAGCAGTCTTCACTATATATTTTTTTAAATGGAAATCTATTGTACCCTTTAAATATGCAATAATTAGATATTGTTTGCATCTCTTTGTCTCTTCAGAGTAGAGAGTTAAAACCGAAGATAGCATTCATGTGGTTCCTTTGTTGTGCCTTATACCAACATCAAATCAAAAGGATGGAGATGTATTTGCTGAATGTTTGTGAGACTGACTGTGTAAATGGCTCTGTAATCTTCGAGCAGATGTTTCTTTCTTCTCTTCACCGATGAAAGCTTCCTGGTGATACATTTTATCTGCGGCTGCTTGGGAGGAGTCAGTAACATGATGGATGATGAACACTACTACTTTTAGTGGTAAGAGGTGATGGAGAAACTGAAAGAGGGACAAGGAAGGATGTGTTCATGTAATCGAATGCTTTCATGGCCAGTGCCTTGTGTATGCTTTGTATGGGTGTGAGTGTTACGTGTGTCCATCATGAGTGTACTATAGAGTGTCTCACAATGTTCGTCTCTGTCCCACTGTGTCCTTTCATTGTCTTTTCTTTGACTTGTTTTTTTTTTTTTTTTGTGGAAGAGCATGTTCTACCACATTGATTTGTTTGCCGGGGACTGGGTGCACCTGGCCTAGCAGCAGGGGGGTATTCACTTCCTCACATGTTCACGGTGCTTCCTAACAATTCATAATGGAGGCGGCACGACAAAGAACACTGCTGAGGTTACGATTTTACCATATGGGGTGAGCAGGGGGAATGAACAGCCATAAGGATCAAATGGACAGAGTTTGAATGCAAGTGTGAGCTTGTTTTAGCCTCTTTATGGGATTGAAAACCTAAGGAAACAGTAGGATATTGACCCAAATTTTGGACACCTGAATCTTTGCATGTTTTTAGTCAGAGCATTGTACAAAGACCAATGGACCACTTTTTCCAAATTTGAGGTGGAAATGCATCTTTAAAAATTTCAGGATACTGTACTTTCTGTTTATGAACCTAGGCAATATGCAACACCTGTTCCAATTGTACTTATAAATGTGCAAGTGTGCATAGATGTAATTTTTTTTCATCTTCAGTGATATAATGTTTCATATTATCATTGTAGACTAGCAATAACTGTATGCTCGTTTGGTTTCAAATGCAATTTGAACCCTTGTCAAATTGGGAAAACAATGCATCTTGCATATTCTTTACATCATTATACTTACTACTACCAGAGGCCATCATAAATCATACCCTCTTGTCCCAAAGAGTCCATTCGGACTCTACAACATCTTATCTATGGAATTGAGATAAAAACCAGTGATGATCATTGACTATTTCTTTCCAATCTGCTGCCTGACACATGGTTGCTGATGTCAGATTTGAATCAACGGACAGACCATTTTTGGTTCTGTCCGAGATAGATAAACTACTCCAGGACGAGTTGCCAGGAAATAATGGCCAAGGGATGAGTCACCATGGCAATCATAGGAAAAAAGGTCTTCCATGAAAATGAATATTACTAAATTTGGTTTGTTTTTCCCTAATTTTCTTGATACAATTTTGCATGGACTTTAAAACAAATCAAATTTTCATCAAAAAACAATGCAGCTGAACCAGACAACACAATAATTTTATATTTATGTATTTTCATTTTATGAATCTTTAGTAATTCATTATTAATACATCTATTAACAATGACATAGATGCTTCTTATATCTCATCCGACATAACGTTTCAAAAATGTGCACAAAGATGCACTTTGAACTTTCAAACTTGAATCACAAAAAAATGTTAATAAAAGAAAAAATGCATGCATGCACAATGTTCCTTTCCCCTCGTGGTTCATTAGCAGCTACAGAATTCAGTGACCCAGAAACTAAAGCTCGCCTAAATCAATTAGCAGATATACATATGCATACATTTGAGCAGCTAATTACAAAGCCGAACTCCTCCTCATAGGGAAGCGCTCACCCTTTGAAGATGTCCCAAATCGTGAAAAGGCAAAAATGTTTGGTAAATACTGTGTTTTTGTTGGCTTCAGGATCATAATGCTGAACAGCTGGGTTTTGGTCAGGTTTCACAGTTCATACAATGGAAGTCTGTTGTCTCTGTGTGGAGTTACTAATTACATCAGTTCATTACACCTCAAATGAAGTACTCTCACTTTGGTCATGATGGTTTGTGTTCACACAAACAAAATAACAGATATATGAGGAGTTATGAAAAAAATACAACTCGGATGGTGAAAAAAAGCAATTTTGCCTCTTGTGCAAAATATAAAGCCTCTCAATCATACTCACAAGAACGACATGTTCATTCTTGCCATTTTTTTTCACTGATGATCTAAAGAAAAGCCAGATGTTACTAATGACTGCAGTGATGGTCCCGATAAGTCACAGCAGTGTAATATTGATCCCACATGTCTACATCTTGTACCCAAAAACCAAAGGAAGTACAATCATCTTGCTGTTGGCATTTGTATATTCTATGACAATGTTGCTGATGGATGATGTCACGTAATGCTAGCCCTGTTATGTCAGGGAGATTTCACAAATACGAGTACACTGTGCCTGGTACCCAAGATACCCAAAACTGGTGTCAGTATCAGTGCATCCCTCATGTGCAGTAAGTTTTGTGTGGAGTTTGCATGTTCTCGCTGTGCCTGTGGAGGTTTTCACCAGCAGCACCCACATTCCAGGACATAGAGGTACATTGCAGGTAAGCTGTGAAGGGGAATGCCACAGTATCAACAGAAGAGAGCTGTAATTTGCTCATGTTAATGGCATTTTAGTGTTATCAGTTCACACCTGATAACAGCTTCAATGCGACGGGAACCTGACACATCGACTCTACACACTCACACCTTCACCACAGCAACTTTTAGGATGAAATACCATTTTGTGGAAGTGGCCACAAAATGGAATTAATACACTTTTCATTAGTTTGAGAGCAACACTTTAACTTTTATTCCTGCAGAACCACAGTAAGTCTTTTTTTTATATACACAGGGTGCTGTAAATTAATTAAAACAGTTACTTCTGATTCTGGTTAGAAAGTTGATGATATTTTATTAGTGGACCAAACTGGACAATATTGGGGATATTCTAAAATTGTATCTACAACATTGACAGACACTGACTGAACAAAAATATAAACAAAACATAGGCACACCTCAAGAACCCTATTCTAATCAGCATGTGGATATGAAACACCTGTGAGCTGGATAGATTATTCTGCAAAGAAGCACTCACTAACACATTTGTGTAACTATACCTGAGAGAAGTAGGTCTTTTGTGTACACAGATGATATCTTAGATCTTTGAGTTCAGCTCATGAAAAATGGAAGCGAAAATAAAAAGTATTGCGTTGATATTTCTGTACAGTGTATTGTTATCATTAATGCAATGCACATTATTATTGTTATGTGTGCGCGCGTGCCGCTTCCCCTTTAAGAAAGTGACAGCAGCAGCAGCGCTGAGCGCTGGAGGAGCTGGTCAGGAACTGGTCAGGAGCGGACTGAAGGAATCCACAAAACTTTTCCTACAACTTTTTTTTCTCCCCTCTCACTCCCACCTCACCTCCACCTCCGTCTCCGGGGGTGGCAAACCAAAAACAGCCTCACCGGGAGAGTGTCGTTGGGGGGCGATTGAAGTGGACGCACATCGGAGAGAAGCAGGAGACTTGGAGGGGGGAAAAGTTGTGGAGTGATGCCCGACAGATCGCATCCCTCCCTCCAAAGTTCAGCTAAGGTGGCTAACGTTAGCTCCCGGAGATCATATGCAAGTTTGGATGAACTTTAGAACAAGTCGCGAACGCGTGGTCGTCTTATAGCGGTGAGAAAGAAGCCGCGCGGGTACCAGATAACTGCCTGGAACTGGAAGCTTCTGTCCCCGGGTTTGTTTCTTCCAATACCGAGCTAATCACTTTTAGCCCGCCGATGCTAGCTGATGCACAGCTAACTAAGAGACAAAACTACTGAGAAATGACGCACCACACTCCTCCAACACCGGCCAGCTCTCACTTCCACCATTAAAACAATGTATGGGAACTTTCATAGGCCCTGCCTGCTGAGATAAAATACTCTCACTTCAGTAGAGGAGATGATGCAGGGGAGCAGGAGCCATGATGACCACTGCATGGGGGAAACGAATCCAGATGTGCACAATGACATCTGTGACTGAGGGGATCTGATGACTTTGGGACACTTTCACAAGAAGTTGGATCTGATTTGAAATTTACACATTCCTTGTTGGACGTATGCAAACCCACTCGAAGTGCCTCTCTGTTAGTGTTTGATGAATGTTGGTGCCTCACTGCATTGTTATGACCATTGTGACTCTGCCTGCATCCTGAGGCTCCTCGTCTTTGAATGAAGCGCGGTGTGCCACCATGAAGGTGACTGTGACGTTTGGGCAGACAGGTGTGGTGGTTCCTTGCAAGGAGGGATGGACCGTGAGGGACCTCATCCAGCAAGCCACTCAGCGATACAGGAAACTCCTTGAACAGGTAAAGTTCAAACGTCTTTCCTGAAGCAAGTGGTTTTAAAACGTGGGAGGGTTGCTTGGTGGTTTGGAGGCCCGGATTGAAGCCTCCAGCTGGCCAGTTTTCAATCAAAAACATCTTATATTTGACACATCTGCTCCAGGCAGTCATGTCCTCTGTAAATAAGTTAATGAGTTGACGAGAACACTTAGCTGTAGATGTTTGCCTTCTGAGTGACTACAATTATAGCTTCATAGAGCCACCTCTTTGTTTCCAGGAGGACCCTCGTGTCTGTCCGTGATCACAAACATGAACAAATGCAATGTTATCTCTATGTGAGTCTTTCTGACCTCCAGGCCATCTGACAGCTGCATTATTCATTGCAAGAAGTAGTTTTTGCACTAATGCGTTGAGATTTTTACGAACCCTAGAAAGACAGAAAAGAGGTGAAATTATTCTCTTTTTTTTTGATACAGCACTTTCATAGTGATTGAGGTTTTCCCTGAAGACAAGAAGAATAATCGAAAGCTCTGTCATTTTTATATCATGAAAGGATCGTATGAATTTCACATTCCCAAAGTCTCGGGGAAATTAGACAAAGCCGTGGAGGTCCGGTTCTCCGTAATTGCTGTATGAAAAATTAAAAGCACATCTGATATGAATTGCGATGGTCCAGACAGGAGCGAGGCACCAGTCATTTCCAATTTAGTCGTGAGTGTAAAATGCAAATGACTCTCGTCTCGTGATTCCTTTATGACTGCTGTTGATTCCCTGCACTGCTCTCGGGGCAGGAACCCCATGACCCCCATCACACAACCAAATCTTCTCAGTGACTTGCTTCATATTGGGTCCATTATTCAAAAGGCACAGCAGTCGTATGGATTGATAGCCTCAGCTGTGATTGAGGGAGAGGTTTTGACGGTGTGTGTGTGTTAGTTGTGGGAATGTGTGTGTGCGTGTGTGTGTTTGCTTTTATGTGAGGCACCACTTCATTCTTTTACCCTTCTCGTTTTCCTGCTCCCTGTACCCTTTTCTTGCCTTGTAATCTGCTCCCACCTCCCCATATATCACCTCTCCCCACACAACACTCTTGCGTTTTTTTTTTTTTTTTTGCCCCCTTGATCTTATTTATCATTCTGATCTTTTTGCACCGGCACATCTCCTAGATGTGCACACACAGCCAAAGCTCTCGTTTCCCCTCCCCGTTTGACCTGCTCTTCCTCTTTATGCACTTCCTCCTCCACCTTCTTCCTCATGAACTACCTCTGTTCCACCTAGAAGTAGAAACGTATGTGAGGCGGCTGTACATTCGATCTATAAGATAGAAGCATAATTGTTCGCCAGCTTGAAAAAACACATTATTTTTCTGCCCAATTGCCAAGCACAGTGTGGATTATCAGATTTGATTGTATCAATTCTCATGACAGGTTTACGGCACTGAACATCTCAAAGCACCCTGTTGGGCAACTCGGTCAACTTCACAATAACAAAAAAAAAACGTTATCCTCAATACACGAGAACAAAATTGTGACCTAACACGTCTACATGACACAATGTTTGTGTCATGTGAATATCATCCTAAATCTGTCTTTAACTGGGAGCTAACCAGGATTGAAGATTAAGTCCAGACTCTCTGCACCTGGTTAAACAAGTCATTATAAGAGTTGAAAAAAAAAGAAGTCTTTGAATATATTTAAGAGCAGCATTGTCACTTTCATTAACTGTTTGTGTTTTCCATTTCTTCCAAAACGATCCAATCACGTGGTGACGTTCCATAAACAGTGTACAGCACCTCCTTCAGTCTGATCGCTATCTCACTCTTAAGTGGATGGATCAAATCTGAAGTGTTTACATGACATGATCTTAATCAGAATAAGTTTAATCAGATAATGTATGGTACATGTAACTGCAGCTACGGAACAGTAGTACAGTCGTACTTGTACTTGGATGTATTTGATGCGCAAACTTTATAAAACTTTATAATAGATATTTTCTTCAAGAGACCGTTCACAAAGAAATCACACAAATTCATATGTGGCTATATAGAGTTGTATTCACCACCACAAAAGTGCAGATGACACTTTATTTGACTAATTACAGTTTCATTTGAATAACAAAAGTTCAAACACCACAGAAGTTATTCAGAATTTAGATTATAAAAAAACAAAACAGGTTGTGATGCGCTGTCACACAGCGGTTTGCTGCCTTCGTACTCACGAGTATCAACATTTTAGGTGTTAATGTTCACCGAGACAGTGAGTGCTCTGTGTGTGTTTTCCTTCAGCTGCCATGTGTGTAATTATGCTCCCACCCCCCCTTAACTCTATTGATTAGATCTCTGAGTGTTTAAATACTTTGCTTCCTGCATGTGTCAATGTAGTGCTTTGTCAGGAACATGCACGCTGTGTGTGTTTTGGACTCCTCTTTTTTTTTTTTTTCTTCCTTTGTTTTCTCTCTCTCTTTTCACACTGTCTCCCACAGCTTTGTCAGCACCTCTCAATCTTTTACTTTGCTGACATTGTTCTTGATACTTTTTTGGGGGTTTTGTTCAATTCTTGGTTTCTTTTGTGAGTTTCCTAGTATTAGACGTGTTTTGTGTCTAATACGTGCCTTTCGCAACTGAGCAGATTTAAACTTGCTGTCTATTGTAGTCCGTCTTATTTTTTTGTTCGCCGTCGTGCTTCTTCTAAATGCGTGTTTCCTCATTCTCATCTTATCTTAGTCATTTTCTGCAACACTAATCTGTTGGAGCTGTATAATTACTGCCGTTAATGTGTTTTAGGATTAATAAGCCAGGATACCTGTGTGTTGGGAGAGCAGTCCAATTCCTAATCCTCCCTTCCAATTCTTTGCAAAACATATTCTCAAAGTGTCACAGAGATTGCTGGCCTTCTCTCTCACTCTCACTCTCACGCTCAGAGAGTCACTATTAAATACGTTTTATTATCTTGCGTGTTGCTGTGGCTAGCTGACACCGGCGAGCATATTTGTCAGCTGCTTTGTGAGGAGTTCCCATAGTGGTGGTTAAGTGGAGCCCCATCTTAGTGAAGGGTATTAAAGCTGGTTTGAAGTGATCTCCAGAAGAGTCAGGGTCCTTAAAATGTGGTCTCAAGTTGACTTTCAGAGAGGATTTATCAAGTTTTACTTGCATTAATTAATTAATTTTTCTCTCTTGTATTCAAATTCGCCAGCGTCGTAATTAAAACGAGTATGTTCCTTTGTGTTACTCAGTATGGGTCCAATGGGATATAGCAGAAACAAACGGGATTAGAAAGTAAGAGGCAGTCAAAGAGAGTTGATGTTTGTGTTTGGAGTGCATTAGGCTAATGTTGCACCGCATTAAAGTAAAGAGTTCACTTTTGTCACTCTGTCCATCTGCAACTAGTTTTGGGTCTTCAGCTAAACCAAAATCCAAGTCTTTGCAGAAGCTTGAACACTCGGGAGGAACTCACACACAGGGAAAACATGCAAGCTTCACACAGAAAACCCTCCCACCCTGAAAAGTGACCCTAGCTCTTACTGCTTTCAAAATGAGAGTGCATGTTTGCGCTCTTGTTTTAGAAAATTCTGTCGCTGTTGGTTATTTTTGTAAAGAAACAACACACACGTACCCGCAGAGAACAATACGCTATAAACATTAACAATGACGAGTGCATGGACATTCATATAAACAGACAGCAAAGTCGGGTTGCTGTTCCGAGTGCCTGTCAGCCATAGAACCACCAAGTCCCAGGAGAGTATGGATGGGGAGTCATGACACTCTTGTGTGAGGTCGCCATAGTTACTTCATTTTTATTATTGGAGGTTCTTTTAAGAAACAAACACACATAAAATAACAGTAGGAATAGCAAACAGTGTCAGTACTTGCCCTTACAGTCTTTGGCAAGATATAGAAAAACATATGTGTGGGATAGAATAGGAACTTTGGACTATTATTGATTAAAATCTATACTTTCTAAGGCTCCCAGTTCCTCTCAAACTTAAGACTTCTTAGGGAGAAGTAAGGATCTCCCCACTGATCTCTTTGCAATTTAAAATAGATGGAAGAGTTTCCTTACTGAGCCATTTTCTTGTTATAACTGATTAGTAGAATTTGTATTAGGTGCCTATCTTGTTTCTTTATGGTTGTTGGTAAACTCCCTAAATACATAAGACTGAAAAAGAACTTTATATCTGAGCCTGAAATTGATCTGATTTCTTCTGTCATATTTTCCCACAATAGTGAAAGTGTATGACACGGAAATGTCCAGCAGATGTAGTGCCACACATCCTCCAGCAGGTCTGTTAGTCTTGGACCCTTTGATCTTTGGAGTGATAAAGAATCTTAGAATGTTTTTTTTCCAAGCAAATTCCCACCACAAACATTTTTGTTCTAGTTTTTGACTTTAAATAAGCAGGATGTCTTGTAAACCACTCGGAACACTACCAAAGTTGGCTGGATGAATCCAGTACATGTGCTGAGTGATTAACTGTAATTATTTGTAATAAAAACTTGAAGCAGAAGCCGTGAACTGACGGCTATGGCAAGATATTGAGCTATCAATTTTCCATGGATACCAATCCAAACAAAACATACATTCTGGTGCGTGAACAAGCCGCGACTCTATCAACTACAAAACAAAACTGTAATAAGCAGGGTTGGTGAGTTGACTGTAATTAGGAAATTAATAAATTATTTGATGCAATCAGGAAGAAAAAGACAATGAATGAAGAAAATGAAGATCCCAGATAGCAAAGGGAAGAGGAAGAGCAGCCAGAGAAGGAGGCGGGAGGAAGAAGAAAACAGAGTTTGTTTTTATGGGGAGTTGCCAGGAAGTTATTAGCTTGTTGACAGACTTTGTAATTACCTTTTGGCCAAGCAGACAAGTGTGCCTGCCTGGCTGTGTGTTTATGAATGCCGTGTTTATGTAATTGGAGTTAAATGCAGGTAGTGTTTCCTCTCTCGCTCGCTGTTATTCATCTGTATAGAAAGTTGGCATGTTTTCTAAAAATGAGACTTCAAAATTTACATTCTTAGATAAAAAGTGTGGTTCATCACATGGTATGAAGTCAGTAGACCCTAGAAATTATAAATCAACAATGACATAAGGTGTTCCAGATAAGACCCCAGTGATAACAACCTTCTTAGGACCAATATAAAAAGACAAAACACAATAACATGTCTTTAGACTTGCACATTCAACTGGGGAAAATTTAACCTACTCGGGCATTGTGAGGCAGGAGAAAGCCAACAGAGTGCCTGCAAATAGCGTGGGCGTAGCACTAAGGGCATGTTTCAAAAATAGCGGTGAATACAAACATGATTTGAGAGTCTTTAATTATTCAGGAAGTTTGCAACAAGTGGCCCTTTGTCTTATTCTGTAGCCTTGAAGACACTGTAGTAAATATAGATTAGAAGTAGTAGAATTTGATGGCCCCCTGCTCTCAGGCCTTCGGAGAAAAGATTGTAGAGGGGTTTGCCAAGAGGTTTAAAAACATTTTTCCACAACATCAAAAACATATCATCTCCGTTTGTAAAATATTCTGGAAAAATCCTTATTTCTCTGCGTTCTTCAGAAACTTTCTGTTGTCCCACTGCGTACAGACTTTTATTCATTCAGTGGACTGATTGTGAGCATATTGCTTCATGAAGGTGGAAGATCTTCAAGAACGTAAGGATTTTATCATGAAATCTGAGGATCTTTGAGTTTGTATCTACGGTTCTCAGCACAAGCCAGCTTTAGAATGACACCACACCACCTGTGAAGCATATGGTGGCGTAAATGTTGTTGCTTGTTTAATGACAGGGAACGTGTAGCGTGCAGTCTCTCATTCCACAGTGTTTTTTTTTTTTTTTTTCCATTATATCTAACGGAAATGAAGAGAAATGAATTCAGACCTTCTTTTCATCTGGTCTTTAACACATCAGCAAATAGATCAAAAAAACATACATTTTCATGGAGTTGCACAAAGCCTGAACTTAAAAAGTACTGCACAAGACATTTGAGATAACATCAGGTAACATCTTACAAGTCTGTTAACATTTTTGTTTACGAAATGATCGAAAGAAGTTTACTTCTAGTGTTCAAATGTACCGATTTCTTAAAACTTTTTCTTGTCCAATGTGGAGTGGTGGCAGAGGACCCTCACATTCCCATGTATCGATTGTATGGTGTAAGTGTTTGAAGGAGTTTCGGCCTTTGTGGGTGTATGCTGCAGTTTCATTAGCCAGGGGAAGAATGCTGATGAGGCGTGGCCAAACAAGCTGATAAAGTTGTAAAACATTGTGGCCTCGTGCCAGAGCACAGGCAGTTTTTTTTTTTTTTTTTCAGAAAAACAAGGGCGAGCCAATAAAGAGACGTGTGGCTGCTGCTCTACGTACACACCACAGGAATGTGTGGACCGAACCTAACACCTACTTTATTCTGCTCAGCAATGAGCATGATACACGGCCACTCATGCGTTTCCAGATTTAAGGACTAAATTCTTGCCGTTTTGAATGAGTTCCTCAGAAGGGCTGTCTGATCTCAAAAAGGTGACTTGAATTACTTCTCTGCAAATGCAGACCTTTACAGACTTTCACACTCCCCCACTGTTTGGAAGGTATGGGCTTTCGAATAGACAATAAATCTAGTTTTTATTAGAAATGAGGTGAATTAGCATCATCGTACAAAGCTGAACTTTGACTAATTCAATTACCACAAAATGACACTGTTGTTAACATACTTGTCAGCTGTGATATTTCCACCATGTTCCCTGCTCTCTCTGAAGTAGAATTTAAACATATTGTTTTGTTTGATTTGCTTCCGATTGATGGAAGTGTTCACCTGGCACAGTAAAAAGAAAGAAAAATAACCCAAATACATAAGATTTATACTTCTATTGTAGTTCACGTCTCTTCACACGGTTAGCTGTAACAGCAGCATGCATTCCAAACTCTTGTGTCAACTAACCGAATAGAAAGGCTAACTGTTCCGAGATAACAAATGGCAATGTAGAGTTCGCTACATACCTTGCCACATTCTACAGATTGCTTTCACTCTGGTGGGATTACTCTCCAACCCAGTAATCTGTTCAAGATCATGTCAGAAGAATCAAGTATCCAAAATTACCCATGATTATCTGCAACAGTATCAGGCGAAAACAGTGTATTAGGTACTAATCCCCCCCCTGATTTTTTTGGGATCAGAGCAGAGTGTTTGTAGCTCATATCTTTAATCTCACATGATCCAAGTGTCCCTCTAGGATTTTTTTTTTTTTTTTTAAAGGCTGTCTGGCTTGAAGGGACAAGATTTCTTCCTAAGACATTATCAGATCAGTGTGTGCTCAGAGCTCTTATCTCTCTTAATCTCCATCTTTTTGTTTTGTTTGTTTGTTTTTTTTTTAAGCTGTGGCGTGCGTACTGCAACACTGGTGTGCACTTATATCTCAGTCAGAATATGGACTCATAGGTACTCAGGGCGACTGGGGTGGAGGTGGGAGGTGGGTTGCTCTTGATGACCTAGAAACTAGCAGGTTAACAAAGAAGGCAGTGGTTTGCATGTTGGTGCACAAAGCAATCCCTGCTGTAATTAATCCACGAATCTGACTTGTGATTATGGGAAATTTAAACAGAGAAGAAAATGTTTTTTTTTTCTAGCAAGTTGATTGAATGTGCCATTTGTTGGGTTTCTATGTGTCCCATCACTAACATATTGGTTACATTATCCACTGTTACAGGAATAGAGATGAAGAAAAATGCCAATACTGCTAATATGTTTTTAACCTTGTTGACCAGTTGCCAAAATGAACCCCAGTATGTTTTTCTAAGCTCACCTGAGTCATATCTGTCACAGAACAGTTGATCTCACATTATTCATTATACATTTGTCTGTTTTAGGAGGATGATAAATCCATTGTTTCAGGGTTTCCTACTAAAAGCCATCACGTGTGAAGTTTCTATTGATCTGAAGAGAAAAATAAGCTTTGCATTTATGATAGTAGCTTCATGAATTTGTACATTTGTCCAGAGCTACGTTAATATTTAGGAACAATTCAGTGGTGAAGATTCAGCTGACAACCCAGAGTAGAAACTTGCACGCTGCGTCCATAGATGTCCTGCCTTTAGTCTGTCACTTTGTTGCAACTTGATGAATAGCTTATTTGTTTAGTGCTGTATACTTGTCAAGTTCAATATTAATTAAAAGTAAAAGTCACACTGCGGAGACCGCTGTGCGATTTGCACTTGTGCTGCAGATCCATCTGCAGCTCGTGTTTTCTCCAGCAACCTGCGGGGCTTTTGTGTAAAACTGGCAGCCAGGGCAGGCGTGGCTTTGTTTTCCATACACACGGGGGTCACTTATATCTCAGTCAGAATATGGACTCATAGGTAGAAGCTAAATAATAGCTGTACAGGGACATATGTATTGATGTTATTGTGCCTGAATAGAAAACATGGTGGAGTGTAGTAGGGCTTTTTTTATTTATTTATTTATTTTTTTCCCCCAAGGCGCACTGAGACAAAGTGCTTTTAGGAACATGCTGTTTATTTACATGAGCGAGATAGATAGGTATTAACCTGGTATTGACTATTTTAAAACTATTTTTGAAGCACAAACTACTGTCTCTCTATTGAAATGTTATGTGTATGTAAAAAATAAACAAAGAAACAAATCCAACTGATTTACATGACATTCTGGCTCAGAAAGCCCCACTAGTAATTTGAAAATGTTTCATGTGTTGTCCGACAGTTAAACTGTCCCCAGCCCTTGATTAGTAGTGCTCTGGGGAGATAAACAATGTGCCGAAGAAGAAAATAGGACAATGTAAGTGCAATGTTTTGAAAATCTCCCTCTCATACATCTGGCCTGGGTGTCAGCCAAGCCTGTGTTAGAATGGAGTCATACAGTGAGGGAGGGGTGAACGAAAGAGGAGGAATATGCAACAACATAAAGTGCCAAAGGGCCAGTGTCTTATGTAAGAGTGATTAAAGAAAAAAAACAAACAAACTATTTCAAAGTTTTCTTTTGAGAAAACACGTGTTCTATAAACCACAGCTGTATCGACCCTGGAAATGTCCCTGATTGATGTTAAGAAATTAAAGAAATACATATTTCTTTGTTACTAAACCTGTTTCCAGTTATAATATTTGTATGAATAAGTAACATGATTGATTGAATATTTCCCAAATACTTATGATAGAACACTGGCAATGCATCAGATTGGAAAAAGTAAGATATATATCATTTCAAAATTGTCATGGAGCAATTACTGTATACTTTTGTGGAGCAACCCATCTTCTTGAAACAATGTTTGTTAAGTGAGGGACAAATTGCTGCGGTTTTTGAAGAGAAGTGTTATTCATGTGTTCTCAAAAGATACGTCATTAAATGTGAACTTCTTAATAATATATTAGTAATTTGTTGCACTAAAACAAAGGCAGAAATTTACAGTTGTAGTTATTCATTTATTATAATGCTATTAATCAAATTGCTCTGAATGTCACCCCCTGAAATAAAATGAGTTTGACACCCCTGCTATAGACACTAACACACTCCTTACCAGTTTGAAACTTATCTGCTGAGTGGTTCTTCGGCTCTTTAATTTACAGCTGCCAGCATCTTGTGTTTTTATTAAAAAATTGTTTGATCTCAGCATCAACAGACTCTTCTTTTCCACTTTGCCCGCGACCACAGTTGATGAATTTAGCTCAGGGAAGACAGCAATATATTTCCATTGTGTTCACATATGACTTCTTCTTTTTTTGCCTGATGCAAAGTTTTAATGTGCGATCCAAGATTGGACAGTGAACTGTGCTCCCAGAATGTGATTTGCAGAAGAGCTCCTGAACCCACGCAGTGCTACAGAATGTGTTTTTTGATGCAGCGCTGCCTCACGGCTTGAAGATCACAAACATCCCACATTGACCTTCAGCCTTGATATGATATTATGTCCTGCAGTCTTCAAAGTCTTTGCAATTTTACCAGATGGAACATATTTAGAAGATTATTCCGCCGTTTTTCTTTGCAGATTGCTGGACCTCTGCTCATCTTTAAAATGATTTTGTTAAATCTTCAATATTCCCTTTTGAGTTGTTTGTAACATTAGCACTTACTTTTCCAGACTTGATTGCTCCAATCTTGACATTTTTATCACTGTTGCTGCCAACAAACCAGAACTGAAGTTTTGGAATGTTTCATGGGGTGGTCAGATGTCTCCCTCTCAACATCTGATATGTGTCTTATAATTTTTGGGTTGTACTCGCCTACACGAGCAGATGCCAGGCGGCTTGTTGAGAGAGACTAGAGTTACACGGGAAAGTACTTAGTAAAATGAAGTACTTGTCTCAGATAACACATTAATGAGTGGACCGCTCAGCAGTGGACTCTTTAATGAAGGAGGGAGAAATTAAACTACGGCGAGTATTTCAGCTGTGGAAATGGCGACGTTACCAAGGCAACAATACCAGCTCACCACATGCCTCACTTCACTCCCCAAAGTGCACAATAAAGTGTCATTTTAGACGTAGCAGTGTGTACTGCTCCAAGTCATTTAGTAAGGTTGGACAAACACCTAAGATTAGAGGAGGAAGAATTAACAGCAACACAGTCTTATTTGTGTGTCTGGTAGTCAATGTGAGTTGAAGCATTACACTTTATGAAATTCTTTCTGTAAACGAGACGGATAAATGAAGATTGTCCACGATGCTTTGTCTGCGGATTGGCCTTGACAGTGACTTCCAGGGAGTGCTTCGCCCCGTCTTACACTACCTCCTAATGTCGAGTTTTTCTAAAGCACTGACAAGCACCTGACCCTGAAAGAAGAGATTTAATGGAGCACCATCCTGTAATGTTTAGAGTCCTTATCCTTCCCAGGACTCTGTGTGTGTGTGTGTGTGTGTGTGTGTGTGTGTGTGTGTGTGTGTGTGTGTGTGTGTGTGTGTGTGTGTGCGCGTGCGC
>OMNM01004589.1:8598-23496 GCA_900302745.1 Parablennius parvicornis | reverse complement strand
TGTCATTTTATTGTTTTCCTTTTTGTTCTGCCCTTCACTCATATGGTTTATTCATTTATTTTGGTCTGAGAGGACTGATGTGCTCTGTTAGGTAGATACTATGTTGTCATTGTATGCATACAGTGAGAGTAAAAGCGCTCACAAGTGGGTGCATCGTTCACATATTAAATATGAAGTGTAAAATTATCAAACTACGAAGTAAAACTTAACAAATCAGACTAGTAAAGATTTATAAATGGTGAAAACGACCTCCGCATATAGAAAAATAGAGATTAACAGATTAAGAGTCCCACATCACTGGTAATGGGGAGACATGCTGCAAGTCATTATGTAGTTAAATGGCCATAGTTGCATATTTTCTTTGTCTGCAGTTGGAAGTTCAACCACTGGTTAGACAAGTTTCTCCATTGGTGATTTGTGTTTGTGCAAAGCACATGGGTGTAGCAACTTCAGAAAGCATTTGCAACTAGGAAGATTTACCCAAAGGTAGTTTGTATGACTCCTCCGGTAAGGAAGTGGGATGTTTGTCATTCTTGAGCTACTCTGATATAGCTGCACCAAAGTTTAATAATAGACCAGCAAGTTGTTGCTTTTGAGCACTGTTCAAGGTCCAGATTACATTTTTTTTAGCAGGATCAGAAGGTAAACAGACTTGAATACCTGATGACTTGGACAAACTACTTTCTTAAGTTAAAGCCGGTATTAAAGGTTGATGGATGGATGGATTGATTATTGTGGGAAATTCATTTTGGCAAAAATATCTATTCAGAGATATCTGAATTTGCGAAATGAACTGTACATTTTGGAGGAATTTTGATGCTCATGCCATTAAAAATGGTTCTATAGCATTGTGACATTGGTAAATGCAAGCATGAAATCTAAAAAGGATATACTGCCAGCGTGCCTCAACTGTTTGGTTTAATTTGTCATGTTGGTTCAGTAAACGCGGTGATTGTTGGCAAACATGTGGCTTTGTCTTCAAACCCTTTTCAGTCCTTCTCAAATATCTTCCGTTTTGCCGTTAAAGAGATGTTACAACACCACCCTGCTCCCAACGACTAAAACCTCTTGTATATGGAGCAGTAGTTACTTTTTTTTTTTCCCCGAAGGATTTATTCAGTTACTCAAAACACCATGAGGAAGCTGCTTTCACAACATGCCTGACCTGCAAAACCAGAGTAACAGACCTTTACCAAGACTTGCAGTAAGGTTTAATCTGTCCAAGCAAAAGCTACTCAATTTTAAAAATTACTTTTTTTCTGAAAAGAAACTCATGATAGCATTGTGTTGACTTTACATTATTTTAAGGGGGGGGAAAAAAAGTTTTTGCTTGATGGTCAGCTTCTCAACAAGTATGTTGATAACTGTGACTGCATGGGCAAAGTGTGTAATTATCGCTTTTCTAGTAAAAGCTAAAGGTACTGGGCTCTGTGACTTTCTGTCATCCTTCTTAGAAGGGTGTGACCCGAGTTTACTCTTACTATCTCTACTGCACACACGTGTACTAAAAGTAGTCATGAAGAGACGATGTCAGTTAGGCACCGCCGTGAATGACATGGAGGAAACCAGCTCCACCTTTTTTAAAAAAAAAAATTAATTTATTTTTTAATAAAGCTGTTAGTTTAGCGTGTAAAATTACTTGCTCCTATATGCACATTTTTATTTCTATATGGCAACATTCATAGGTTTCTACATTTAAAAGGGTAGCTTATCTGATTAAAGTATTAAATCTGCAAAAAAGTCTGGTATGAATGGTATGTAAGATTATAGACGAGGCTCTGCTTACCAATTAGCTTTTCACAGCGGCTAATCCATGCCCGACACTACTCTTTGGATCCCGCGTCAACCAGATTCCCAGTTGTGTCACTAAACTAGGCTATAAAAGAGAGAGAAAAAATGTGAGTCTGCTCTTTGTGTTGTACTTTATGACCTTGGTAGCCAACGATCTACTCTTTAGCCGTGTTGGCGAAGCCCTGGCAGCGTTGGAGGCTGTCTGAGGTCAGGCCACTTTCTAAAGTTAGCTGCACTTCATAAAGCTGGGAATAGCACATGGATTTTTTTCTGTTTTGTGACCTCATGCAACATGTCTCAACCTTCGTTTGAGTTATTGAAATATACTTTATACACAGAGTTGGTTCTTTTCTCTGTGCTACATTGGAAGTTTGCCATCAGTTTATCACGGCCGCACTGGAAAATAGGGCATGCCTGCACGAGTGTCCCCTTGGCATTTGCCCACACCAGCTCTGCTCACGCAATGTCCAGTTAGAGATCTCCCATCTTCTTGTTGCAAGTGGCCTTGAAGGGTTTTACGATGTTGTCATGGTATTTCAGGAAAGCTCACTGACCACTTTAGAAGGTGCTGTCTACAAGGTGCCGTTCTTCTGTTATATTCAGTCATTGTGTTATTGGTCTGACCTTTTGTGGTCGTTTACTCCTCACCTACTTAAAAGCTGCAAGATTACCCTACACGGTCTGATAAGACCTGGCTTGTTTTGTTCTTCTCTGAAGGTTAGGCATGTTACAGGATCTTCTCAGGGCCATCAGTCCGATTATCTCGTCTGCTCAGTGGAAGATGGTGTAGAATTTAGTGTTTCATGTAAACATTTGGTCTTTCATTGATCACCCACAGGAAAAAGTGCATAAATGCTTGCAGAGCTCATCTGGGTATACTCTGGACAAGTAAAGGAGTTCAAATGTTCATAAGTTGTACGATGCCAGCTTGAAATATTTCTACGTACTGTGCATGGTGGTTTCGTCAAATGTTAAATAACCAGTTTGTTGCCAACTTGGTAAAATGTATAAAAAAAGATGTGCAACTTTTTCCTTCTCAAGTTAACGAACCCCAACATTTTAAGGGTAAAGAAAATTATAATTTTATGTCACAACAGTGCATATTTTTCCTCCAAGGCTTTTGTCCTTTCTGTTGCTGTTTGTCACTTTCTTGTTGTTGCAAAGTTGCAGCATTGCTTTCCAAGCTGAGAGATGTCTGCAACTGCAGGCACCCTGTGAAGAGGAGCTTTGAAGGACAAATTCGCCACAAAGGTTATCTGATGCTTGACTCGTTGCACAAAAGCGAGAACACAACATGAAAGTACCGTGTCAAATATCCTCAAATCAAAAGAAAAACTACCGAGTGGTCAGAAATTGTGTAACCTGATGTTGTCTTCCGATATAGGCGTGACGGAAGGCACAGTAAATAACTTTGCATCAAAAGATGAGGTATTTGTAAATTCTGCATGAAAGTCTCATCCGGTTGCAGCACCTGGGAGGAGAGGCCTTTCCCCTGAATACAGTCACATGCCTGCCTCCCGCTGCGGATTATCGTAGTTAAGAATATATACTCAGGAGTTACGTTTCAGGTCTTCCTCCTTTCTGTTAATCTGAGACATTGCTTTGGTTGG
Source organism: Parablennius parvicornis (assembly GCA_900302745.1). Classification (NCBI taxonomy): domain Eukaryota; kingdom Metazoa; phylum Chordata; class Actinopteri; order Blenniiformes; family Blenniidae; genus Parablennius; species Parablennius parvicornis. The sequence continues at coordinate 20,095 of OMNM01004589.1, read as the reverse complement.
CACTTGCTTTGAGCTGAATCTTGTGGGAAGCTCATTACTGTTATTGTGTTCTGCTGGTGACGGGGTTCACGTGGAGGCGTGGAGTCTGCGTTGACCTGTGGAGGACACTGGCCTTTTGTGGTTGGAAACAGTTGAGCCGTGTAGGAAACCCCATGGATTCTTTGGACAATAGGTGGGACGTGTTCTTGGAATTCTGCATTATTCCCACAAGTAACAAGAAACGGTAACATGCTGTGAAGAAAGTTGTTGGGGGGGGGGTCATGGTCCACATGCATGCTGCTTTTTGAGTTTGCTATAAAAATTCACAATACACTTGAATTTTTTTTTTTTTTTTTTTTGTGTCAACAAGACTAAAGGGTTCAAGTCTGATTTTTAATTTGTTTCCTTTTTTTCAGAATTGTAGAAAGCAGCCATGGACCAGGCAAGGTCAACAATATCCAAAATTGTAAGTACCAGTATTACATTCTAAACACCCTAAATGAATTTGAAGCTTTATTTCATCTCGGTCCATTGCTCACAACTGCGTTCGCTTCGACCTCTTCACTGCATGCCCGTTTCCCCTCAGTTCAATGGGGAGCCTCACTCCTACACGCGATTCAACTTGACCCAGAACATGGAGGGTGACAACAGCCAGGTGGAGATGAAGCTGTCCTCAGACATGGACGAGGAGGCCGGGGGAAACGGCGTGGGAGAGCACCTCAATCACAACTCCAACAACAAAAGCTCTGCCACTCCGAAGTTTGGACACACACCCAAGAACCTTTGCTTCATGGCAGCAGCCACTTTTCTCATCTTCATCATTGGTAAGAGGGAGGAGGGAAACCCTGTCATGTACTTACATTGATCTGAAATACACTTGTGGGTTCAACATGAGTCGAGAGGTTTGATTGTCTATAGTTGTGTCTTATGTTCTTGATGAGAATTTATGACTTTCATATTGTTTTGGAGGAAAAAAAAAATGCAAAAGCATCTTTCTTTTTTGTAAATTTGGCAAACTTGGCAGCATTAGATACAACATTAGATTGTACTCTGTTATTTTATAAAGTGCCATTGTCGATGGCACAAATTAAAAATTGAGACCGTCTATGCCTGTTGCCACTTTCTGAAGTAGAAGACTTTAAGTAATTTATTAAGGACAGCTGGACTTGATCACCTCTCTTGGGAGATGTTTTGCTCCTTGACTTTGCAGCTTTGTCAGACGGAACAGCATGAAGTGATGGATGGGGAACCGACATGTCTTCCAAGACATAAAACAAAGTCCAGTTGACCTGATGCAATTTCTTTTGAGATATAAATCCTGTCTTGCGTTGGCAGTGTCATGTGGCTTTTTGGCATTTTAAACATGCTGACTGTGCCGTTCAGGCTGTAACCTGATGTCTTTGTTCTCTTCGTGGTTTTGGGCCTCTTGTAATTTGAAAACCATCAGTCTCTTGATGTTCACTTTTGAAACCACTGCTACTTTCAGGGTATCTGATTGGTTACTTGGTTCATCGGAATAAGGAGGCGGCTCCGGTCTGCTCCGCCTCGGTTTTGCCTTATGGAAGCGATGGTGTCGTGATCAAAGAAACTGGTGCTGCTCCCCTCATGGACTGGGATGATGTCAAGAAGCTTTTTACTCAAAAGCTCACGGCAGCCTCATTGAAACCTGTCTTAAGGTAAAAACAAAACAAATGCACACACTGTGTGGAGACGTTCCCACTAAAATGTTACTTTTGTGGTTAAATGGTATTGGGATGTTTCATTGCAGTGCTTTTTCCTCTGGTAATCACCGAGCCGGCTCTCCTGGTGATGAGGATCTCGGTAATAAGGTGCTCAGGAAATTTAAAGAGTATGGCATGAACTCCTGGACGGACGAACACTTTGTCAAGGTTCAAGATCCCCCCGCATCTGGCTACAACAGCTTGACTTTCAAGGAAGATCCGGAGGAACGTCTGATGGGATTCCTGTCCTACAGCGCCAGTGGAACCGTAAAGGTAACGAATTGAGCTGCGAGTGGATATAGAAGAATGTAACTGTCATTTCACGCAACGTGTTTTGACTCTTTCGGTCCAGGGGTCTGTGCTGTATGGATTTTACGGGCGGGAAAATGACTTCAGGTCACTGCGGGACAAGAACATCAACATGAATGGCAGAGTCATGCTGGTCAGAGCAGGAAAGATCAGCTTCGCTGAGAAGGTGAGTAGGTTCAGGAAGGACAAAGGACTTGTTTCACTCATTTTATCTCTTGTTCTTTTCCACTACATTCCTTTCCATCATACTTTTTTTTTTTTTTTTAACTACCTGTTCCCTTGTAGGTTGCTAATGCTGCTAAGATGAACGCTGCAGCTGTGCTGATCTACCCAGACTTAGATGACTACTCATTCGATGAGAACACTCTGCTCTTTGGACACGTGAGTTCAGGTCTTAAGTGTTTTTTTCCGACGCACTGCGGTTCACATTGGACACATATCTTATGTTGTACTGACATCATATTCACTGAATGTGTTGAGGTACTCCTCTTTTATATGAACCAAACCTAATGTGAGGCACTGGCACCTTTAGTCAAATTCAGTTTTATTCATTTTAGCCAATGTACACTAATATAAATAAATAGCATCCATCACTACAAAAGGTTTATAATGGAAAAGGAATGTGTTTTTGTAAAGTTAATAAAAGTTAACTATATTAACTGAAAAGATTGGATTCACAATTTGGTCTTTTCAGTGTAAATTGACAACAGACTGAGTGGAGGGGATTAATGCAGGAAACACTCTAATGTAATAATTCAAAATTGCAAAATGTTGGGAGGAGGTGGGTTGACTCAGTTGTACCTGAAGAACATGACTCTAATGACTCTTGATTGAACACCAAAACACAAACTCTTCAGCCTTTTCCAGTTCATGGGGACTGAAAATATCAGTCGGGAATAGACGGCACAGACCGTTGGGTTGTTAACCATTGCAGCCTGGCATTTGAGAAAGCGGTTCTACGCATGTAAATGTTCAGAGTATTTTTTTCTGGCTTGTGTTGCACAGGTCCACATGGGTTCAGGAGATCCATACACCCCGGGCTTCCCCTCCTTCAACCACACCCAGTTCCCCCCTGTGCAGTCCTCGGGCCTGCCCAATATCCTGGCTCAGACCATCACGAAACGCATGGCGACAAATATCCTGAGGTGAGTATCCGTTTTGAGTCGGGCGGGGGGCGGCCTTTCGATTGTCTGTCGAAACGGCTCGTCGCTGACGCGTTTTTTTTTTTTTCTGCATCCACTCAGGCAGCTCGGGGGGCAGCCCGTGCCGGACGGATGGAGAGGCTATCACAAGCTGGGAAACGAGAACGACACCATCACTGTGACAGTCAACAACGTTCTGACTGAGAAGAAAATCAACAATGTGTTCGGAGTCATCAAAGGCTTCGTGGATGCAGGTAGGAGATGAACGAGGGCAGAAAGGGTTCGACGTCACCGGGACTTCAGCCTATCGAGTAGATAATTAATTGTGACCGTTTTCAGATCGGTACGTGGTCATCGGCGCCCAGAGGGATGCGTGGGGTCCAGGTTTTGCTGCTTCAACCGTCGGCACCAGTGTGCTTGTGGAGCTGGCTCGATCCATCTCGGACATGGTGAAGAACAGTGAGTCTCCCATGGCTGCAGGTTAAAAAAAAAAAAAAAAAAAAAAAAAAAAAGGACTGGTTTAATTTGGTGTGTAAGAGGAGCCCAAAATGTGCTGCATGGAAACCTGCAGAGCGCTTTGTGTTGATGTACGCGTGTCCTCCGCAGATGGATTCAAGCCCAGGAGGAGCATTGTGTTCGCCAGCTTCAGCGCTGGTGAATATGGAAGTGTTGGCGCCACCGAGTGGTTGGAGGTAAGAATTGCAGAGCAAATTCACAAAGGGAGCTTTTCTCAACTGTTCTCCATAATCAACTTTAAAAATGGGAATTGTCAAGGATTTATTTTTCAAAATGTTGTGCATTCAGACTCACCTTTTTTATACATTTGTCATTGCAGGGATATCTGTCGTCTCTGAGCATGAAAGCCTTCACCTACATCAACCTCGACGGCATTGTAACAGGTAGGTGGTGTTGGAAAGCATGTCAAACAAAGCGGATGCAATGTTGTACGAGTCCTTGCTATGTTGGTGTTACTGTAACGCAACGAGCTACAACTTTAACCATTTTCCTGTTTTCAGGCCAGAGTGGTTTTAAAGTGGCAGCCAGCCCTCTCATGCACAGCCTCATTGCAAGCACGCTCAACGAGGTAAGTCCACAGGAAATATTTTAGAGGATTCATCAGCTTGATTTAGAATTTCGTTTTTTTTTGTTGTTGTTTTTTTTATTTTTTTAAACACAACCTGTTAACTGAAGATGCATGTTGGGATGAATCTGTTTGCAGGTGAAGTTAAATCCGGATAAAACTCTGTTTTCCCAATTTGAAATGGGAAACTGGGAGGCCAATGTGTAAGTCTTCAGATCTTCTTTTGTCAATATCACATCTGTAATATGCAGACCGTCAAAGTTTCAGGTTGTGTTCAGTGTTAATTTTCCTCTTTGTGGGTTTTCTTTAAGGCTGGAAGCTCTAAAGGTGGACAGTGCTGCGTATCCCTTCCTGGCGTTTTCTGGCATTCCCTCCATCTCATTTCGATTCACCTCTGACTCTCCAGTAAGTCGTTTTCCTGAAAACGGCGTGTTGTGCAATCTTAACCATCAGCTACTTGTTTCTCTCCTTTCCTCGTATAAAACTTGCCTTTCATGCGGGGATGATGTAACTTTCAGTCTTGCTTCTCGCTGCCAGGACTACGTGTACTTCAACACCCTGCTGGACACCCAGGAGAAACTGAACACCGCCACCGCCAGCCAGGTGCCTCAGCTGGCTGAAAGCGCCGGCCAATTCGCAGGTCAAGTCGCTCTGAGGCTCGTCCATGACCACCTGCTGCGGATGGACCTCATGAAGTACGACAAGATGATTCGCTCTCAAGTGGCTCAGATCAACGGAAAAGTCAAGTCGGTTCAGCGGGTGAGCGTCCAGAAAGTTGTTAAACATCAAAAAGTGGCTTTTGAAGGTGTCGCTTAAAACCCTTTTAGAAGAAGAGTTTCTTAACAAGCATGTCGGTGATTGTGGATGCTCTCCGTGCCTTCAGAGTCAGCCCCAGCTGCTGCCCAAAGCTCTGACGGTGCAGTGGTTGATCTCGGCCTCCGGCTCATTCAGCCGGGCCGCTCGCAGTCTGGCAGCAGATGTGCAGAACAGCGACTTGGAGGACATCGAGATGTGTCGCGTCATCAATGACCGCATGATGTCGGTAAGAACGGGCAGAGGGGGGGAGAAAAAAACCCAACAGCCTCTTATTTCCCTCTATGAGCCAGGTCTACTTTATCTGCACTGTGGACGAGCTGAAAGTGGAAATGTAGGACTGCTAATGAATTGAGCTGTTGCACAATTTAAAAGGTGGAAGTATATTGAATGAAAGCAACGACTGCTGCTGTCCCAGTGCAGTAATGTCTATATCCGTCCTCCTGATGAGATTTTAAGATCGGTCTGATTTAGTTACTGAATAAAGATGAGGTCAAACTACATGTAATTGTCATATATAATTGCTTCTTACTACAGTCATCTGCATAGTTATTGTAAAAACCCCCACACTAAATCTAGAGAGGTATAACCGTATTAAAACTTGTCTGCTTCAGAATGTGAACTTTCTGCGTCCTCGTGGTCGATTTCTTCTGTACCCGTAAGTTCTTCTCACCATCTTTTTCTTGTCGGTCTAGGTGGAGAGGAACTTCCTGTCGCCCTACGTCTCAGCCAGAGAGAGTCCTTTCCGTCACATCCTGCTGGGCTCGGGCCCCCACACCCTCAAAGCTCTGTCCGCCCACCTCGACGCGCTCAGGGCCAACGTCCCAGAGGCCGACGTGGACCTGTTCCGTAACCAGTTCGCACTGACCACCTGGACCGTTCAGGGTTGTGCCAACTCCCTAGCAGGGGACATCTGGTCTTTAGATAATGAAATCTAGAAACAAGCTCATTTTCTCCGTCCTCCCCTCCCTTGTTCATGATCTGACCCGTCATTGCAACCCAGCAATATCACAATGAAGCCGTTTCTAAGTCGACTGACGCTGCACGGCTTTTCCTCAATTAATGCAAATTTTGCTCATCACTTCTGTAACCTTCATTCTATAAATCTCTTCTCCCTTATTTCACCACTAAGCCAAACAGCTATGGAAAAAAAAAAGTGTTCAAGCCTTAATGAAAAAGAGATTCTATCACAAAGAAAAATCCTTAAAAAAAAGATTTTGGTGCTAACGATTACCCTCAAAGAACCATGAGACGTTCGTGGCAGGACTACTTAAATTGACGTTAATGTCTGCACGACTTGAATGTAGTGACTGCGTGTTTGTTTTGTCAGGTCATAACCACAGTAGAGGCTGTGTTCGACCAGCTCGGAGAGGGCTGGGCGTTTGGTAGCTATCATTTTATACTCTTGCTGGATTCTGCTACACAACTCATCGTCACAGATCCCGCACAAATGACTAAAAACAGATTTACAGCAACGCAGCGTTTGTGCTGCTCAGGTGCACATTCAAGACAATCCTCCAGATTTGTTTTGATTCCGTCTTTTGCAGGAAATGTCCTAGCATGCTGCAAATGAGCAAAAACTACTTTTTACTGGTGATCGGAGTGATCCATTGTTTGGTATTAAAGCTAATTTATGAAGGCCTTTATAAAAAAAACAAAAAAAAAAAGCCAAACAAGCAAGGGAGAGGGTCTCCAATCATGTGGCACTGAAACAACCGTATGTCTATTTATTTTGTTATTTATTTATCAGTGGCAGGGTTCACTATAAATAGTTTTTTATCGCCTTTTATAGAAAATATATAATTATCGGGAGCAGTGCCTTCCATAATTATGACAGTTATACTGTTGAAATGACAAAAGCAGCATCTGCTAAAAAGAAGTGTACATGAGGACTGACGGCCGGTACGAAACACAAGATAACTGACTTTTTTTTTTCTTCCCCTCCCTATTTAACTGACACTGGACTGGACTCTGCAATACGAAGGTATTTACCCAGCGACTCTGGCCGTTGCTACTTGTGTGCCGGCCCTTTGGCACATGTACACTTCTCCTCGAACACCATTATCGGGAGCAGTGTCTTCCATAATGTGAAGGTAAAAAAAAAAAAAAAAAAAGATAGAAGAAGGTAGTTTTTGCCTACCAGTGTGTGTCCATATCGGAGGCAGTGCCCTCCATATTTCACTGTAGGGGTGGATGTTTTTTTTTTTTTTTTTTTAATTATCGGGGACAGTGTTTCCCATAATGTGTAAATACATTGCTACACATGCCCGCATTGTTATAGCTCCCTACTGCGTTTCCATTCTGATGTACCTTTATAGCTTCCTCCAAGACGAGAATCTGAAGATCCGGATTTCTCTAGCTGTTGGTCTTGTATTAATCACGCCTGTAGTTTGAAACTTAAAGTAGAGGGTCCTCTGCTTCAAAGAGAAGTGTCACACATTTTCGGGGGACCACTGTGATTACAGCAGCACGGCCCATTATTTCTGCACATGATCAACAGTCTGCTTCAGTTTTTTTTTTTTTTTTGTTTTAATAATTTGCTCTGTGAAAGTACATTCTTCTGTTTTAATGTGTTCCTTCTGAGATTTTTCATTGTGCCTTTTTGTTTCGTGGCTGCTTTTCTTGACCAGTGCTCTAAGGGTTTTCAAATGATGAATCTTTGGTTTATTTTGTGGAGTTTTTTGACATTGGGTGTCTTGGTCTCAGCTAGAATCAAGTTACTGGTGTAAGAGCCCGTTCTACTGCAACAGCCGTTGATAAAGTTACAGGAAGAAGGCAAGAATCAATATTTGTCTCTGTGAAATTACACAATGACTCTTCTAATAGTTTATATGGGCATTGCAGCCGTTGATGCTGTTGCTCAGTTTCCAGTTCAGAAGTCAACTGACTTGATGCCTCGAGTGACAAATGTTTGTTTTTAGATCAGTATTAACATCACTCGAAGTGAGAGCTGAATGTGGTCAGCTGAGCTCTGAATGTGGATGCACTGGTAAAACAAACAGTGAAGAATTGGTATTAAATGTCTTGAGAACATTTGGCATTTATTGGGAAAGTGTGATGAAAATACAAATGTTTTTCTTCTCAAACTGTATTGAAGTTGGCTTAGCTTTGTTTTGTTGCTGCAATAAACAATCACATCTCTTGAAAATCTTGACTTGCAGACTTCTCTGTTAAATGAAGACTTTACGCTGCCGATGTTTTGCCTCGTGAGATTTCAATCATTCATTTGAGAAATGCTTTTTAACATTAGAGAATTTGTTTATGGCTGCCACCCACAAATGCATCCGTCCTCTATACCGCTTATATCCTTTGCAGGGTCATGGGGTGCTGGAGCCAATCCCGGAAAAATGATAAGGGTACACTCTGCCCGGTTGCTATTTGAACTGAGACATTCTCGTTGTGAGGTGAGAGCGCAAAAACCACTGCACTCCCACAAATGCATATTTCTTACAAATGCAGCACCATTTTGAAATCAGGATTTCTAATGATATCCAATGAAGATCCATTGTTAAGGAATTGGCTTCAAAACATGTTTTGGAAATATTAATGAAAATCAATACAAATCCTGAATTATAGTTAATAATTTTCCTCACTTGGCCCGTATGTGAATGTGGTTGTCTGTTCATGAAAAAGGTGTTTATACGATGGTTGGATAAAATTTACTTTTCATGAATATAAAGTTTATTTTTGGATGCAACTAAACAGGATTTGAGAGCTGCAGTGACAATCTTTGTCCACACGGTGGAGCCAAAGTAAATTATTACAGTAGTGCAATAAACCGCGCTCATATCAACAATGAAAACTTTCCTCACAGCACTTCAGAAAATAGCAAATCCCAAAATCAGGATCATATAATGTGAGATTCATGATATACGACTCACTACAGGTAGATTGTGTCGGCTTATTCGTGTTTCAAAGACGTGGCTATAACAGTAGTTGAAAAGACCCATGTGTCTTTGCTTCAGTATGTTGTGTTCTTTTCAAATACATTTTCTCTGCAAATAGACCTTGAAAATGAGTCTGTTTTTCAACGTGTAACGATAAAGTACCTTTGCAGAAGCAGTAAAAGTTGAACTGTAAGAGCAACTGGTGGACTGTCCCTTTAAGAGTGGGCTGACAGTATGAATGTGGGGCAGAGATCCAAGAAAAATCAAGACCTCTCACTTTGCAGCTGATTCCAGTGTCACTTTTGCACCAAAGCTACACTTGCGTTGAGTAGAACTCTGATTAAGACAACAAGGAAAGTTGTTTCTGATTTTTATGAATATTGTTTTGAAAATGTTTGATCTACTTTTCACATTTGTTTTTGTTCCATTCTTAATTTCCACACATTGTGTTACATTGCATTCTGTATGAGCAGCGCTATATATAAACAACTATTATGTTACCCAAAGTGCATCAGACTCACAAGTAACACTTTTTTTTTTAAAGCAAGACAATCTCTGAAATTTCTCAACATATTATTTTTAAGCAACATTGTGTTGTATTGCCATATGCTGGTGATCAGTTCAATTTACTGGTGTGCAAATATTACATTTAAATTTTTCAAAACAACAATAAAACATGTTACCAGCACTCCCGTGTAAACGGAGACGAAGCAGGAGTCTTCTAAATTAAAGAATACACTTGTTAGCTTAAAAGAATACAGATAAGATTAGATTGTTAAAACAAAAGTGCTGATTAGTGAAGCTTTAAAAGGTAACTAACTAGATTACATGATTTCTACTTGAGTATGAGCAAAACTTACTTAAACTCATGGATTGTATACTTGTTTTGGATTTTTTTTATATACTTTATTGATTGCTCCAGGGGGAATGATCACCTTACATTCAACTACAGTAGAGCACAGGGGAGCCCTGTGGGATTTGAACCCGTGAACCTCGGAAGTCAAGCTGCTTCTCTAACATTTGGGTCACTAATGCCCACATTTATAAATCCATCCAGCTTCTGGATTTAGGTGAAGGCAGGTTACATTCTGAAGTCACTGGGCAAACACAGGGTGAACATGCAAACTCTTGTTGTTCTTGCTTTGATTCAGGAGTGTTTACCACCGCAGCACTGTGCTGTCCACGGGAAAACACATATTGTCTCATATTGAAAGGAGTGATCCCTCTTCAGGTCATAGACGATCTTCACAGTGTGCAAACAGCGCGGTGAGGTGACGGCTACAGCCTCGACGCTCAGCGTGTGTTTTCCAGCGGGACTGCGGAGCAAACCGACTGCTGCCTGGAAGCTTCAGACCGAAGAGCCTCGGACCCGCAGAGATGTCCGCACCTGGAGTCTTGTAGCCAGCTCGTTGGAGCGCAGGAAGACGAGAGGAGAACTAATAAAAGACAGAAGTTCCCACCGGGACGAGAGTTGACAAGACAACAAGTGACTGACAGGTAGGTGCGCTCAGCTTCTACAACCATCATGACCCGGAGCTGAGCAACATGTCAGAGCTCCTCTCTACAGGTGTTTCCTGTGACGCTTCATGGTTGGCCACAGGAGACGCAAGCACGAAGAAAAGTTGAGCCCAAAGTGTTTTGCAGAGCAGCTTCATTGCTTCTGAAGCAGCACAGTTGTGTCAGTGCCTCAGACAGATATGTTGAGTTTGCATGTTCTCCCTCTGCATGCATAGGGTTTTTTTTTTCCCTCTCTCTCCTGATTTCTGAAGTTTCATTCAAAAACAACACCATGAACACCTGAAGAATTTCTTCTCCATGTGCTCACAGTCTGATTTATTAGATACTTCACTTTAAAACCACCCTGCATCACTTGCAACTCTTTCCTTTTCATCTTCTCTGTTACTTTGCTGGCAGGACTGAACTGAGATAGACGGTTTTTAATGTTAGTGGGGCCAGCTTCATGGCTGCGGGTTGATCTTCAGTTTGAAGGTGCTGTTACTTAAAAAAAAAAAAAAAAAAGTTTGAATCACAATTTCTTCACTCTCCTACTTATTTATTTAGTTGTATCACATATTTGATCTTTAACGGGACCAATATCATTTAATAACATGGATAAATCTTGCAATAAATAATGATTTAATACTGTCATTTATGCAAAAGTTTCCTGGAAAAATAGTTTTTCCTCTCAACCAGTAAATATGACAGCTGTTTATATAACATAACATAATATAATATAATATATAATGTAATAGGTGACCTGTCCAGGGTGTTTCTTGATAATAGTTTGCTAGGATTGGCTCCTGCACCCTGCGAACCTGCACAGGATAAAAAAAAAGGTATAGAAGAATGGATGGATCATGATAATGAACAGAGCCGAAAGGCTATTTTGTGCTTTTTGGCTCGCTACAGACAATCATGTCATCTGCATGTTTGATTGTCACATTTACATTAAATGACACAAAATGCAATGAAATCAGTTGTGGGATTTGTACCAGCAACCATCCAGTCACAAGCTCAACTCCCTACTCCCTCAGCCCCCCCCCCCCCCCACACACACACACACAC
>OMNM01004581.1:8450-22750 GCA_900302745.1 Parablennius parvicornis | reverse complement strand
GGCGGCACACCTGCCAGTCCAGAGTAAGGACGGCTTTTCAGCCGCTCGCCGCACAAAGCTGAAGCATCAGTGTGATGAACCGATCCAGCATTTTACACCATTGTTTTTGCTCCCATTTTTCATGAACTGAAACTCAAAGATCTGAGACAAAAAAAAGAGCCCTATTTTTCCCCTAAGTATTGTTCACAAATAGATGGATTATCTTGGCAAAGGAGAAGTGATCAAAAATAAAGATTTAGACAAATTTGTCAACAATATTTGAGAGAACTGGACCTTTTGTGTTCAAAAAGTCTTAGGTCTTTGAGTTCAGCTCATGAAAAATGGGATAAAAAACAAAAGTTTATATTTTCGTTTGGTATATTTACTATGGTCACGATGCTTACACGCTGTCGCAGTGTTTCAGAAAAGTTGAATTTTCCCTAGTTTATACAGAATGAGAGTCGGCGTGTTTTCAAAAAGTTCCACCATGGGAGCCGATTTCAAAAAGTTGCATTTTCAGTAGCTCCGAGCAGTGCTGTCGTATAAAGGAGACCTTACAGCAATGCAGAAGTGACTCTCTTTACTCTCAAATGCCAACAGCTATTAACATAGAAATAACAGCCTGAGGCTCCTGGAGGCGGAGTCTCCATCCATCTCGCTTTTAAGCAGACTGAGCTTCATTCACACAAGAGTCACCAGTCAGCCACAGCATATTCGTCTCACATAATCATTCAGCATCTCTCAATAAAACACGAGTACACACAAGATACTGGGTGTTAAGAGAAATGATTTGAGATTAATTGATGAGTCAGAGGGATCTTTTATTTTTTCTTTAATGGTATTATAAAGTTCCAACTTGCCCACGATGTTTATTCATGGTCCGGCCCAAACCAGCTCCTGAGCATCACAATTCTGAATGGATAAAAGTGGTGAAGATGACGGATGGGTTTCAGTCTACTTATTATTTACAATGTGTTGCAACTTTCAAGAGCAAATGGTGTCAACACTAATCAGATCAAATCTAAACATGTTACAGAATTAGATAGAAGCTAAGCAATAAATGTGTCTTCTGTCACTTTTTAAGTGTCACAGCAAACACACATGAATCCACTCGCTTCTGACTTGATGATGAAGACTCAGACCACGAAGTTCCAGGTCCACTGTGAGAGAGAGAGAGAGAAAGAGAGGGAGTCAACGCAGTGGGAGGGCATTTATCACCCTCAGCCCGAGCAACACAATCCACCCCTGTAGTGTTTGTTAGTTCACAGTCGAAGAGCCACATTAAAAGAAAACATCAAACTTTAACTGCTGCGATGAGGGGGAGTATGTGTAATAATTTAATAAAGAGAGCGAGGGAGAGAGTGAGACCGACTTTAGATAATAGTTAAAGACGAACCTTATTCATCAGAAGTCAAATGTTCAACACACTGTTTAATTTCTTTACTATAAAGTTCAAAAGCAAAATAAAAAGTAATCCCTTGGCATATTACAAAAATACAGTTTACATTTCAAAAACACTTGTCCTCGATCATAAACGTCGGCCTACTGAGATTTCGCATTGATGAATCAGATTTTATTTTTATCCTGATATATAGAAAACAAGAAATATTTCATATTTTGAATGCCGATCCTTTTTTAAAAAAAATCCAAATTTGAATCAGTTACAATCAGAGAAGGAATGTCTCTGCTGTTCCATTTTCCTGTTGTTCACACACATTTTCTGTCCTGCCTTACGGACGTATGAAAGAACCGCTGCGCAATAAACTGTAATATCAATATACCGTGAGCATTAAAAGTCGCTGTAGATGCCTGATTGGTCTGTAATTGTATTTCACCTCATCAGAGTTACAGGAATCGCTTTCAGACGATTGTGATGATTTCCTGTCATCTCGGTAGAAGACAGCTGAGTCCTTGTCATCGGAGACACAGAAGTGAGCCTTAATTGACAGACAAGTCGGCTATTAGAGTCACTGCCCTCAGGAAAACGAGGACCGTTTGAGCTCTGACACGAGCGAGGTTAATGTGTAATGTCAGCGATACAGTTTATATCCTCATTAATGTGTCACCTGGGAGGGGGGGGGCGGTCAGCGTCAGCCCCAGCGCTGAAAGGAGGTCAGGAGGCGTTCACATCACAGCTCTGTGGCCAGATCCCCTCTCAGGAGCGCTGATGTCTCCTGATCTCCTTTTTATGAGATTTCAAAAAACGCACAACGCCGATCGGGATGCGGCAGCGATGCACATTTTAGTGATATTCATGCGCACATACGGCGGCTGTTTTTCCAGATTGAGCCCTGTGACATTTCACTTATTTGATTTGCACACAAGGAGAAGGACCAAATTATGATAATTTCAGTGATGTGCATATGGAAAGCGATGCGTGAGGAGAATTTTAAAAGGGCTCAGCTGAATTATTTTGCATGTCTGTATGGTTTCTGTTGTGATGCTCAAATACACAGTCAAAATGACAGAAAGTCGCTCTGGCTGAGTTCTGTTGGTGTCGATCAGCGGAGTCAAACAGAAGCCTGTAGGACCGTGTGGCCAGTGGTAGAGAAGTTTTGGTGTAGGTCTTTCTATTTGTTGCACTTCTGTCTTAAGTTTTTCTTTTGTTTTAATTGGTTTGTCTTGTCCGATGAAAGTGGCTTTATTTTTTTAGGTGTCGGTCCAACTGGAGATGCATTGACGTGAACATTTTCCACTACATATAACTGTGGAGGTTATGCCAATGCTTTAATTCCCTGAAAAAGCGCCACTAGGATATTTCATTGATGCGCCAGGATGAATGAAAATCTTTATTTACAATTAAACACTTTGTTCCTTTAGTGACATTCAAAGCTTGCAGTTTCTATTAAAACCACGCTCATCTTTCCAGACATCCATACGTGTACCTCGCTTGAGCAGTCAAAAACTGTTTCTCCTTCTGGGTGGAACATCTTACCAACAAAGAAGAATTCCACTAAATATACAGTTGTCCACCTGTCCCGTGACACCAATAGACCGTGTACCACAGATAGACAAATGTACATTCTGCTCCTACAATGACATTACCACCAAAATGTTTATCAATATCATTGCACTGTTTTTTTAAATTGTTTAAAAAGTAGTGATACTCTTGTTAAAATAAATGTATTGCATTGAATTCCACATGTACATTTGCAACACTTGTATGTACGATAAGCATGCACTTTTATTTTATACTACACTTTCCAGTGATACTTAATATAAATCAATTTTTATAGGAAATTGACAGAAATTTCTTTGCAATATCTGGATTAAAAATCAAGCAAAACAAAAACATCTTATCCAAGCAAGAACTGCCACAGTTTATTATCAATAACTCAATGAAAGTGTGCCTAAATACTTGAATTTGAAATGAAGAGAGTCTTGTGTGTCTCCACAGGGAAAAGCTCCACCAAATACGCCCAGATCGACATCACGGCCACGGAGACGGCCCACAAAGTGGGTGCGCAGCACGCCCTGGGTCGGCAGGAGGGCCTGCACACGCTGGAGCTGAGAAGAAAGGGGACGCCACATTGACTCGCCCTTCACCGAAAAGTTGAACTCAGCAGGGAGTTTTTTTAATTTTTTCCCCGACTACATCAGAATATAAACTGCAAAAAGACGAGGCTCTGATGACGAACTGTGGGATTTGTTTCACCTTTTGAATACAGATATATATATATATTTATATATTTTAGAAGTTTGCACATGCTGATATCTCACACCGCGCCGTCTGTTCGGCGTCCGCTTTGTTCGACCGAGACACGCCCCTGTAATGGCTTGAAGACGGGTGCGTCGTTTCAAAAAGGTTTGGCACGTGATCGGGGACGACATTTCAGGCTCGGTCCCCTTTGTGAACTCGGGCATCTCATTAAATGGCATTATGTCAGTCCCGGAGCCTCAAGCAAACTCGGAGAAAGATGTGCCAGTCCCGAGCTGAGTCACCGGCTCCGATTAAACCCCCGGAGCGGTGGCATTTCACAGCTCAAGCCGGCCGTTCCCCTCATAACATGCAATATGCTGCTTTGTCCCCATCTCGGGAATATGAGGCAGGGCAGGAAGAATACCAGTGTTAACTCTCACAATGTTTATTTATGCCTGAGTGAGAAATTCCACATGTAGTTTAGTTTAGATTTGGGGTCAATTTCATGTAGTCTTATTCAAAATGCTGCATATTGAGGCTAGCTAGCTTGGGAAAAAATAACAAGCAGGAGTTGTTCAGTTGCGATGTTCAAAACCACTGATGAAGTTTCTAATCGAGTAAAACCAAAGCTGGTATTGACCATGGTGATAATTTGTACTTTGCGGAGTTCAAGACACGTTTTGTAAAAATGTTACATACATCCCAAAGACTGTTTTCTTTCCTACACTTGGTTTCGATGGTATTTATTTACTGAGTGCATCAGTCGTGGTGTGTTATTGTTTCAGACTGCATTAACACGACGTTTCATGTGAAAACGCTTCATTTTTTGCATTTTTGTTTCAGAAAAGTTTTTGCATTTACACAGCAACATTCTGAAAATGATGTCTGTTTACACAGAAACGACAGAAATGCTGAAAACTATTTTAGTTTTTATGTTGCACCACTAGTGGCTGCTGTTGTTTGTTCAACACACACACACACCCGCGCGGTGAACAATACGCAATAAACCTTAATAATTGGAGTATGCAGACATTTATATGGTCAGCAAAGTTGGATTGTTATTACAGGTGACTGTCGACTATAAAACTACCAAGTCCTAGGAGAATATGGACAGTGAGTGAGTTATGACACACTGGAGGCAAAGATTATTATTGTTATTGTCCATCTACTCGCACATGTGCAGAAGAACTATTTACTACAGACGTTGAGCACATGACCAGTAGCATTGTTTTAAAAAAATATTAATTTTCCGTGACTCTGAGCAACATTGGCGTGTAAACAGACACCGGTAACACGTCAAACATTTTCGCTCTAAAGCTTGTTCTGGTTTAAACAACGCCTCAGACTCGGTTCATCTGCTCTTGGAAAAGCCTTGAGGTTATCATCCACAACTGTCAACTTTCAGGGTGAACGAGTCGATCGCCCACTAGTGTCCGGAAGCGGTATTTCAAGCCGTCCATCTCCAGACTAGTCGCACACGTCGGAAGAAGTTGTTATGCTAACCAGGAAATGGGATGGAAAGAAAAAAGTTTATATAAATGTAGTAATTGCATTGTGAATCTCGATATTTGAACATGAGAATGAAAGACAGAAAGTGACAAGCTTTGATGTTTTGGTATTGATTTACACAACGCTATTGATCATACAAGTGTATTATTAGTTTTGCTTCATATTTTTCTTCCTAAATAATGCAGACCTGAGCAGAATGTTCTCTGAAATTCACTGTATTCTATTTAAAATGAAAGACTTATGGACATAGATTTATTATATATATATATTTATATAAAAATTAAATAGGAAAAAAACACATCTGAGGATTGTTTTCTCAAACAACTTTGTGAAGATGTTGAAATTTACAATATTCCTCATTGTGTGTGTGCGCGTCAGCTTTTCATTGCAGTTATATAAATATTGTTCATTATGTCGCGCTACTGGTTTCAAGGGATTAAGTGTTGTTTTGTGTCATAGTCACACTTTGTTTTGGTTATCTGTAAATACATTTTCTTTGTGTTTAGCCGACGTGGACTGTCATACAATATACATGTGTTGACATGTATGTAAAGTACAAAGATGTATGGAAAGAGTTCAAGGGCCTGGATCCTCAGGCACTATTTTTTTTCCCTCTCTCGTTATCCTATTTTTTTTTCCAGTAAATTATTTATAACTGTTGCTTTGATGTGTTCATTTTCCTTTTCTAGAACGACAATAGCTGATATGAAGGACTTTTCCCTGGTGTACAGTTGTAAACCAGTTTGGTAACGTGATATATAAAGCAGCCTTAAAGCAAATGTGTCATTTTTTATTCCGTGCGCAGTCTCACACACGTCACCTATGACGATGCAAACAGCGTCAGACTGTCACAGTTCTCACTTTCACTTGTCATCCGTGATGTTGAATCGCAAATGCGAAGAAAACCAACACAGACTTCACAGACGTGTATTCTGTATTACTCAATAATTGTTCCTTCCAAACGAAATTCACAGTAAATCTTGTAAATGACAGTTTAAGAAAAGTTTTGCACTTAAAAGGCTCCAATTTGAAAACAAAGTCCGTTGACATAAAAATGCCAGA
Organism: Parablennius parvicornis; assembly: GCA_900302745.1. Taxonomy (NCBI): domain Eukaryota; kingdom Metazoa; phylum Chordata; class Actinopteri; order Blenniiformes; family Blenniidae; genus Parablennius; species Parablennius parvicornis. The sequence continues at coordinate 16,560 of OMNM01004581.1, read as the reverse complement.
AATGCTGAAAACAATGTAGTTTACAGTGACAGACACTAGTTTGTGCTGTTGTTTGTTTTTGCAATGAAACTACACGCAAATAAGCGCAGAGAATAATACACTATAAAGACTAAAAAGGAACATAGACTAGGAATCACGACACCCTGAAAGCCGCCATGGTTGTTATTGTCCATCTACTCCAAGGGTGTAAAACTCAAACACACTGTGGGCCAAAATTCAAAATCTGGACAGTCACAGGCCAATATTGATATTCATTGAACAAATCTTCCTCCAGATTTAACAATGAACCTTTTAATATGGACCCAAACAAGCTGTGTTAAACATGGAATATGGAAAAAGCTAAGCGTAATACTATACAATGCATAACTTACTATTGCACACATCCAAAATGTAATTCCAAATAATAAAAAAAAAAAGAAATACAAATTCTATTTTCAGTTATTCAATAACATTTGAATAAAAATCATATTTCTGTTTTTATATTTGCAGCCTTCTGGTTTAAATTTCAACAGTAACCTTTTTCAGCAGGCTAATAAAACATTTTAAAGTCAAATAACATTAACAAACCAATTTACTAATAATAACATCCTTACATGAAAGTGCATCTGGGATTTGAAGTATTAGTGGTACATGTGCTGTATAAATACTGACGGGCCAGCTCTCGTAGTAATTTGGTATTGCTTCACGGGCCAAAGTATGATTACACCAGGGGCCAAATTTGGCCCACGGGCCACAGTTTGACACCTATGATCTACTCGCACGTGTGCAGAAAAACTATTTACTTGTGCAGTTTCAGCGTTTCAGAAAAGTTGCATTTTCCTCCATTTCAACAGAGATGAACTTGGAGTGTTTTTGAAAAGTTGTTCCTTTAGTGGCTTAGAGGACTGGTGTCGCGTGAACGCGCACAAAAGTTTTTCTGTTTTCACGAGAAAACGTCGTATATAGGAGGCCTTAATCTGTTCATTAAAATTTCTGATCCCTCAAACAAGCAATTAGCATCAAAACTGTAGATGTTTTCAGCTTATACGTGGTAATCCTGCACACAGTTCAGTGGTGTTCATACTCAGTTGATTCAGAAATCTCTTTCACTTGGAAATGTCCTGCAGCACACGATGGTCATGACTTCTGAAATCGCTGCATAATTTATATTGTCGCCTTCTGAATGGAAATTATTGTTAAAAGTAGGTCAGTGTGGGACTGATATCTTGTTAACTTGGTAAGTAAAGCAACTTGGAGAGTAGTGGAACATTTTATCAGCGACACTGCAATGACCTGCCTCGCATCTTACGCTGTTAGGACCGCCATATCAAATTACACAGATCAATATGTGGCTCAATGATTAATCACATGGAAAAATAACAAACAAACAAAAAAAGACAGGCAGATATAGAATGTATAAAATATCTTGTTGGCCATTTTTCATGGATAACGGTACTCTTTCAGGGCGACACGGCTTCGAAGTTTGTGGTATTGTGTGTTGGCAACATTTGTTGTATTACGTTGGCGTAGTTGTTAATACATTCATCCAATAGAGGGCAGTGTATGTTGTTAGTTTCTTCTAGGAAAACATTTCCATTCAAAACATTCTTTAACCTTGTTCAAAACTGATAAAATCTAAAACACATTTTCTAATTAACCTTGTGAGTGGGAAATTTTAGTGATCGCACAAGTCATCTGAAGCTTCTTCGTTGCACATGAGCTAGACTGCACAACACTCACCCTACAGGTCATCAGTGGTACTACTTTGCTACACATCCATAAATTCCCTGGATACACACCAAATTACTCATCTTATGAATGTAGAAGGTAGTGCGCTCTTCATACACGCACTTCTATAATTCTTCGAGATGTTTCATAACATAATAAGTTGTTTGGTGTTGCAATAAAGCACATTTTTTTTAATGATTTACCAGAAGGAGCAAACAACAGGCTATCCAGGATTGTTTCAGGATCTCTGCTGGAAACCTGAAACTCAGCATTCAGACATTTTATGAACACCTGACGAACGTGACACAATTCAACACAAATCCATCACTGTTCATGACAACGTTACATGGGGTAAAATCTGGTCACGTTCAGAGCTGCGGTGTCTATTTTCCACACGACTAGTGCTTCTGACAAAGTCTAATATTGTATGTGCGGTGAAAACATCTACGATATTTGCGCTCCAAAATGGCGCTTTGAGAGCGTTAGAAGGGAAACAAAGCTTGATTTGCATATTACTTTAATAGGAAGCTGTCAACCAGGCGTTAAAATCTCATAATAGAACCATCCATACAGTGAGGTTATTAGTGGGGATTGTTCTTGTTTTACATGTTTTGAAGATGGTAATGTTTAATCTGCCAACCTTCACAGTGACATTCGCCACACTGGCGTCTCACACAGTCACTGACCTGGAACAAAGCCACATGGTGCCAGAAAGTATTATTTAGAAAGTCATACACTCCATGCATGGGTGAAAAAAAAAAAGCGCAATTAACTTGTCCCTGTGGTTATAAATTAATATGATATAGATGAATCAGTTTTGATGCCATTAAGAAATAAATGACAGTAGTTTAATGAGGTATGAAAATTGCGAGTTTAATTACAGGCTTTGCTTTTTAAAGGAAGAGCAGCAGGTTTTTTTTATTTGTATTTTTTATTTTTAATGTGTCCCACTGCATCTCTCTAACAGCAGATACAGGCCCAGTTCAGAACTGCCATCTGTCTGTGAATGCTGAAGACCTCAGAATCAGCCTTAAGTCCTAAGAATGAGGACTTGCAAGATTTACTCTGCCAGAGGCTTGCCTCTCTGGAAGCCTTTTCTTGAAACGTCTTCGCCAGGTAAAACCGTAAACAATGCAAAACGTCATGCAGAAATTGTTTCAGTTCAGAGTATCATGTTGACAAGGTGCTTTCACTCCGTCACTTTTCTCCACAAGCAGCAATGATGGCGGCGCCGGGCGTTAAGTGAAGAACTTGGAGCTCTGCTTCAGTCGTTCTGATGACGGCTCTCTTAATTTCTAGTTTCTCTCATGAACAACTGAAGATTTCTCTTTCTGGACTGATGAAGAGAGAAAACGCTTGGTTTATAAAAACACATTTACTTTTGGTCTGTGAGATACGTTTTCTTATCAAGGTCCTGCATGGACGACGTTTTCAAGTGAGACAGCAAAACTTGCGTTTTGGGCTTCAGTATGACAATGATGCTCGGAGCCACAGAAAATGCAAGTTTTGAAAATATTTTTACTCCACCTTCGTGGAAACGAGGTAAAAACGCAACTTTTGAAAAATAATTTTACTCTAGCTCCGTGTAAATGGGGAAAAAAATGCCACTTTTGGAAAACAGTCTGACTTCATCTACGTGGATACGGGGTAAAAACACAACATTTGGAAAACAATTTGACTCCATCTGCTTGGAAACGGGTCAAAAACACACATTTTATGAAATGCTGCTGCTGTGCATGTGCACCACAGTCATAATAAATAGTTCTTCTGCACATTACAGAGCGTCGTGACTCCCAGTCCATATCCTCCTGGGACTTGATGGTTTTTTTGTTGACAGTCACCCGGAATAACAATCCAACTTCGTCGTCGTGCAGAGGAAGGAGCAGAGTCTGTGGCTGCTCCCTGGACTCGGTGCAGGAGGTGGAGGAGAGCAGAACGATGACAAAACTACCATCACTGATGGAGAACAATGCACGAGACTATAAAATCACTGAGCAGCTCCAACAGACTCCTTCAGGCCAAGTGTGTGCAGGAGAGATACCACAGGTTAATCCTTCCTGCTTTTGTTCAAACTGCTCCCAGTAACCACACACACATCACTGTGCCTTGCACATGCTTGTTGTTCACTATATATAGTATATTTACTGCACATATACAACATGTCCATTTAACTCTAGCTTGGAAAACATGGCTAAATCAAACATTATGTGGACTCCATTTGAAAGATTTTCAACCTGAGATAGAAAAGTCTTCAGTTGTGACTCATGATTCACAATTCTGGACACTGTTAGTTTCTTCAGGAACACACCGAACATAAAGTATCTAAGTAGCGCCTGCAACAAGCTACATTTCTATACAAACAAAGGCTTTCACACTCACATTTGCACGGCGTAAAGGAATCTACTAACATGTAGTTTGCACTGGTTCAATTATCTGAAATCTCCTTCTTTGCATTTAAAGAAAATTACATCTAGTGAATAAGTAATTGGTACTTGCAAATGAAACTGTCTGATTTGCTTTGTCAATCTTACGCTTTCGTGTCAGAAAACAAATTCAAGCAACTCGATGTGTTTAATTATTCATGCGAGGTAATTTTTTTTCCCCCCGCTGGTCCCTCCTCACTGATGTCGCCTCGCCTTTCAAAGGACTCAGAAGAAATAAAGACTTCAAATTTCATAAATTATGCAGGGACTCTGAGAAAGGGTTACGTTCAGGCAATAGCACTTTAAGGCCAAACAGGAAATTGCTGCTCCAAAGTGCATTGATAATTCTCCGAGAACATTAAACACATTATTGTTTGTTCAGATAAAAGTAACTCCTGTGTCTCAGTCCACTGAGCAGTGTCAGATGGCGAATTACCATAAACTCCAGTAAAAACCATTTACGTCATTAAGACCAATGACGACTGTTTTTAGAGCGTGAGTCAGCACCTCGAGCCACAGGCCAGACTGTCGGCACAATTCCCAACAGTGAAATCCTCAGTTCAGAAGAACATGAAATTTAATTCAATTCACTGAATACATATAATACAAGTTTAATGACTGATGGGAGTCAAGAATATAATTCAATGTTGCGATGAAGCTTCTCTAGTCAATTCGATTAGTATTTTTATGATATAATAGGGAACAAATCAGTTCCTTATATCTCTGTGGGAAGCATCGTTCTGCTCCTCTGCAACCATTACCAACGCGCATTCATCATCAACGCTTTCGTGATAAAACAAATAGAAGAGGAGCAGAAAGGAAATCGTTGTTTTGTTCAAACGAGCAATGCCCAATTTTTAGGAAGATATTGTGAGTGTTACTTCACTTTTCTAGACGATTACAAACCTTTTCTTTTTCACTGTAAAGAGATGGTTGTGTGATACACTCAGTCTCTATTGTAATACCTACAGAAACACTTTATTAGCATTGAGGAGCAGCTAGTGTATCTCTAACATTTAACTCATGTCAGTGCGATTTCAACACGACCACCTCTGCATTGTTTGCTGTATTGAGCAGAGGAATAATTGAATCTCTCACCAACATGTCATCCGTTCATACAAATGTAATTTCTCACTTACGCTGCATCTGCTAATCGTCCTCCTCGCCGCATTATATTGCTACTCGTGATTTTTTTTCCCCCCTCTTTTGCTTTAATCGATTCTCCTTGTGTGCCGTCCACAGCAGCAGATTCGATTACAGCTCACATGCTGTTGAGCCGGTGTCATTCCGGGTGAAAGGAGAGTGGAATTAGTCATTGTAGGTTTATTTAATTGTTTTTTCTAACCTTGTGTGACAGAGCAGGTATAAAGACATCAAAGAACATATTGGAGCAAGGTTCAATCTGAGTGGCTCAGTGTTGTAGTGATTAGCAGTGCAGCCTCACACAAATGGACTCCAGTTTGATACCACAATGATGTTCAGAGCCACTGAAAAGCAAAATTCTTAAAAACTTTTTGAAAATGCTCAGGCTCCATTCCTGTGGAAATGTAGGAAAATGCAACTTTTACTTTTTATATGCTGTTTGTTTTTCTATTTGATAAAACATGTCCAGTAAACAAAGATGTGAAATAAAATGTGGTACTTTAAAAAAAAAAAAAAAACTCTGGCTCCATCTCCATGGAAATGAGGGAAAATGCAACTTTCTGTAAACATTGCTATATGGCGCTTGCAGTATATATTATGGCCGTGGTGCACATGCGCGGTTGCAACGTTTCTGCGGATGGAGTCGGAGCCTTTTCAAAAAGGTGCACTTTGGAAGCTGTTTTCAAAAAGTTGCATTTTCAGTGGCTCTGAGCACTGTTGTGTAAACTCCTAAAATAAAACAAATTTTACATTTTCTGTTGAAAACATTGTGTAAAAGAATTTTTAGTGATCTTACTTCAAAACGATAGTAAACACACAAGGATAAAGAAACCAAGTGCAGAAGTAAAATATAAAGCATTTGTCCAAAATATCCACAAAATTAAGTTATAAAAACAACCTCAACGTAATTGTTTTCAGCTTCAGCTGTTGAGTCTTACCCCACTAAATGTGGCGCTACGGTCTCTTAACTCATAATGCACTGATGCCTGAACCTACAACCTCACAGCTCCTAAGTAAATGTTATGCATCCACAAATAGCGGCTGATCGGTTTATCTGTCGGAAGTGATTTGTTGCAAATGGTCAAAGCCTCCAGGGTTTAGTAGCATTTCCAAACGCCAACCCAATAAACTCCAACCACTGACCTTTTTGCTCTGGTCATTGGGCCTGGTCATTGGCCTTGTTCAGCCCAACTCGATTATGACCCCTAATGTCTCACACAAACACACAAAGAGCCTCTTGTCGTCGCTGCCCACAAGGCATCTCAAGAGGAAATGCCTTAATCTTGTTTTTTTTTCTCCCCTCCTCTCCTCTCCCTCTCTCTCTCTCGCTTCCTTCTCCAGCCTTCAGTCGTCTGTTTCCTGACGCCCTCGTCATTTCTTTGAGTTTTCGTTCACTCCTGTGATGATAATAGTCTGTTACGATTTGTTATGATGACTTCATAATTTAATGAGACCAATAATCCAGACAGTTTTAAGGACAGCGGAAGGATACAAACATCATTATCATCTCTGCGGGACATCGCTGCCGAAATCTGCGCGGACTGAAATCACACACACACACACACATACACACACACACGCAACATAACTTGTCAGTTTTTCAACATATAAGTCCATAAAGTGTATTAAATGTCAAATTAAGTGTCCACACACACTTTCACCCAAAATACAGACGAGTAGAAATGATTGACGTTAGATAACAAAAGCATGTGAGAAGATTTTCCGGGGGCTAAATATTCTGCTTTGTGTCCAGTAATGCGACGTGACATAAAGCACATTTGGGTGTAATCGCTCCGGCCAACAGATTTGATCTGTCAGTCCTCGATTTCACATCGTCAGCTCAGCTGCTACAGGCTGTGCCACAAGCTCATAGTTATGATTCACTCACAAAAATAAACTGTAGGCGAGATGAAGGCTGTGCCAAATATTGCACGACCGACAAATTTTAACATTTAAACTCAAAATTTTTGCCGTGAGAGTCGTGCTAAATTGACCAGCAGCTGCTGCATTTCACGATGAGTAAAAATAGGAGAATATTTCTGTGCCGCATTCAGCGAGCTGCTGGAGTAAGCTCTGTTTGGGTGTGAGTTACGTAACGCGCCAAATGGGGAGCTGTTCTTTTATCTGTTTGCCGATAACGGCAGCGGACGTCCAGCCAAACACAAACACTTTTTTAAATCGATGCTCATCGGATGACTTGCCGCTTAGAGGAGAAAAACAACAAAGTACTTAGTGACATCATTTCCACATTTATGTTTTAACACTGAAACTCTGATTTCCTTCAACTTACTTCTCCTCATCTCCTCTTCAGCTCACTGAACTTTCTCTGTGTTTTTTGCTGGAAATGTGACAGAAAAGTTGCTTTAAATGCAAAGTAATTATCACAGTCATAGCTGTGTGACACAGTGTGACTCAACCCAGCAGGATACAAATGATCCCTTAAATGACTTGCTGATTTTTGGGAAAGTTATCGTTTATTCAGAAAGGATGTGAGTAGGAGCTTGTATCCAAATCGGAAGAGTGATGATGATGGTGATGATGATGATTGTGCACAACATCTCTCTCTTTTCCCCGTCCTGCGGCTGTGTTTTATTTGCTGATTGACATTACTTGCGGTGTCCTTATTTTAATGTCAGCTGCTTCCAATTATTAGGATAAGCAGTAGCATTAAAGTCATTCCAAGTAATTAGCAATTTTCGCTAAGCTAAGGAGTGTCGTTAAAAAGTACGCCTCTGCAAAAGTTTCTCCAAAAAGTATGTTTAGTTTGAAGATTTTTCATCCTGCAAATTTAATCCCAAACACGGCAAAAAATTTGCATATAAGTGGTAAAAGAGTTC